>JAVHLU010001220.1:0-34683 GCA_036785755.1 Colletotrichum ledebouriae | reverse complement strand
CCTTAAGAGGGCTCTTATTAATACCCCTAGAGGGGATACTTATTATTATATTATAACTAAGTAAGTAGACTTAGTAGTAGAAGCTAGGCGGGTTATTATATACCCTATAGAGTAGCCCTTCTTTAAGCAGGTCCTCTGTACTATTAAGGTAGAGGTAGCCTAGGCCCCTTAGGGCTTAAACGTTAGTAAGTACGGCTTATGCTAACTACTTTAATATAGAGAGAGCGTTGCTAATAATAGTATAGCTAGCGGATAAAGCGGTAATAGAGGCGGTATTTAATAGTAGCGCGGGTAGTATATAAGAGGAAAAGTCGATAGTTTCGTAGTCTATTAAATAATTAAAAACTACGTTATTATTAATATAAAGTTAAAGATCGTGAGGCTATAGGTATATATAAGTGCGGCTATAGTTAGGAAAGGTAGTTAGTAAGATCACGTGACCGAAGGCTATGTATTATTAGGAGGCGCGGAGTTAGAAGGTCTGTTGTACTTAAGCAGGTAAAATCACTATGTAGTAGCTAGAGGCCTAATAATACCTATTATATAATAAGTAGGCTATAGGGAGTTAGTAGCTAAGAACTAGAAAATAATAAGGAAAACTTATATTAATATAGGCCTTTCTATTACTTATTTTAGTATAATACTTATATTTAGTAGAGGTACTTAAAAAGTAAATAATTAGTAATAAACCTATAAATTAATAAGTAATTTAGAGCCTAAAGCTAGTAAAGTACTAGATAAGTACTAACTAAGTACTAGCTAAGGACTATATACTTACTATTACTCTTAAAGTATATAATTAAGCTTATAAGGAGCTTAAGCTTAGTATCTATATCTATAGGTAGCTCTTACTTCGCTTATACTAAGAGGTAGTAGTAATAGGAGCACGCCTAGAGCTTACTTATTATAGGGATACTAGTAATATCTAGCGTAGTAGCAGGGTAAGGGGTAGTATTAGTAGTATTAGTAGTAGAGGATAATATAATAATAAATTTCTTATATAGTAATTAAGATAAAATTATTAATAGGGGAGTAGGAGGCTAATAATAAGTTATTAGAAATATTAATATTATAAATCTAAAAAAGTAAGAAGAAGAGATTTTAATAGAGCGAAATTTTAAATACTATTTATATATTTTTAATTTAATATTAAAACTAAGCTTTTATATAACTAAAAGGAGGATAATCTCTAGATTAGAATATTATTTAGCTTTAGCTAATTTTACTAAGTATAGGGAGGTACTAGATAACTACTAAATAACTACTAGTAGCTCTCTATATTATAATAAAGACCTTCTTTATCCCTAGAGGGAGAACGTCTTTATTACTCTTATAAAGGTATTAAAAATATAATAATAAGTAGAAAATATAATAACTCTAAGAGCGAATTTAAAGTAATAAAAATAAGCTTAAATAATAATATATTTTAATATAACCTTATAAAGGAAGGAGTAACCCTTATAAAAGAACTTAGCTATAGCTATTTAAATAACTACTAAGTAGTCCTAGACTTATATAATAAAGCTATAAGAGTAGTTAGAGTATAGGTATATCTTATTACTAACTTACTACTCCTCTAAGCTATAAAGTCCCTTATTACTTAGGTATAAGAGCTATAAGAATAGCTAGGGTAGAGGATAGGTACCTTATTACTAGTTAATTACTCTTCTAAATAACCTAGCTATTTAAAAAAGAGTTATATAATTAGAATAAGGGATATTAAATTCTAAACCTATAGAAACTAAGAGGTTATAAAATCTTATAAGGAGGTATTAAGTATTCTTTAGATAATTATAAAGTAAATTAATCTAAGAGTAAACTAGTTTAGAGGGGGGGATTATATTATAAGCTAGGATAATATTATAGGGAAAAGGGCTTAGTAAGCTAAGTTAGGGAAGTCTATAGGAGTTAGGAGCTATAGGGAGGTATTAGGTAACCCCTAGATAAGTCCTCTAGCCCTTATCTAATAATTAGAGGGCTAGAGAAGAATATTTAACCTTAGATATACCTAACTATACTGACTCTATTACTCTATACTATACTAGTTTGTGATACTTAGGTCCTTGTCGATGCCTAGCAAGTCGTGGCATAGCGGGGCGGGGCGGATCTATCGACGACTTGTTTAGCCTCGTACTGATGTTGAATAGACTCTAGGCTGTCTCTAAGCAAAGTAGGTTGAGTTCGATTCGCACTTGGACTGGGACATTGAACAGGGGAGAATCGAACTCGCCCACTAGCAATGAGCGATATGACGGGGCACAACCATGCCCTTGAATACTCGCAAGTTGGACACATTGCATCATCTTGTGACTAACATGATGCTTGAAGTAGTCATTCAATAAAAAGAACGGATGGAGCTTGCTTGAGTCAACGGGGGGAAGAGCGCAGCAGTATGACAGGACGGTTGACCAGGCCACCGATCCCGCCACCGCAAGTTAGTTACTACCCAGGCTGAGCTGCGTCTTCTTTCAGCTGTGTATTGCCAAATATGAGGCTATACTTAAGGGCGATAGAAGTTAGGTTGCAACTGCTTAACTTAAAATTTCCCTTAGCCGGCGTTCAGGTTGGCTCGTAGTTCGTCATCTGTCCTTCGAAGTTTATGAATTGGCTGCACAAATTGAAGCCGCCTCCAACTAGGCATAACGAGCACTCCCATGAGTAATGCAATCCAAGATGAAATGTGCAACTGATCTGAGGAGTCACGAGCATAGCGTGAGTGGATCTTAAATGGCGGAATAGACCCATTCTGTTCCACGCGACACTCACAAAAACTAAGCTGCCATGTCATTCGCAGTGTCAATAGGAATGAATATGCACGCTTCAGATGAAGAGTCATTAGCTGCGCAATGGAAAATCTGCAGACTTCCACGCTGATTAATACTCCATTCTGACGACCATTGACGCAATACGTAACCCCCACTCTTGCCCACTACTGCCTCTTCGATGAGGGGTTCTGAACAATATCATTCGATCGCAAACCTCAACCCAAAGATACTCGGGATTTTCAGGCAATATTAGTTTGTGGGTTCGTCGCAATGGATCTCATGATATGCGGCACCTGCGGCGTGCAGTTTGACAGCCACTCCATGAAATCGTGCAAGATATGTGACGATCCACGCCAATACGTCGCAGAAGACGGGTGAGTCGCATCCCGACAGAAGTCCTCCACAAACCCTCAAGAGATTCCAGCTCATTCATTTCAGTCAGTGGTTTACCACCCTTCGCGAGCTCGTAGACTCCAAGAAGTACACCAACGTGTTCACCAAGGACAAGTTCAACTCCAGCGTCATCTCGATCCGCACCGTACCCCAAGTCGCCATCGGCCAGCGCGCCTTTCTTCTTCGGTCGCCCGAGGGCAACATCCTCTGGGACTGTATCACGTACATTGACGACGACACGGTGCGCCGGATCAAGGCACTCGGCGGCATCTACGCCATCATCATCTCACATCCGCACTACTTCTCCACGGCGCTGCACTGGGCCCAGGCGTTCGACTGCAAGGTCTATGTCTCTTCCGAGGACGGCGAATGGCTTACACGCCGCGGCAACGCACACGTATTGTGGGAGGCGCGGGCCATGGAGTTTCTGAGCGGCGAGTTCTTGGTGGTCAAGGTCGGGGGGCACTTTCCGGGAAGCTCGGTGCTCCTGTGGAAAAGTGAGAAAAAGCTATTTGTAGCGGATTCGGTCATGGTCGTCCCGTCGGGGGTCTATCACGTCGATAGACCCAAGGGAACCTCGAGTTTTGCCTTTATGTGGTCATATCCTAACATGGTATGTCGCTCGAGAAACACGCGCCTACTCGCTTGAAGTGATGACAAAAGACAACTGACATCACCAGATCCCTCTTTCTCCTGATGGCGTGCATGGTTTTTGGAAAGCTGTTTCCGGCCTTGATTTCGAAGATGCGCATAGCGCCTTTGCAGGTCGTGACGCCAGGGGTGGCGCTAAGAAGCGACTTCTGGAGAGTGCCCAGTTGTGCGTGAAGGCCATGGGCTACGAAAATCATGCTATTCATCATGAAAAGCTCTGAGAATACGCCATGTAGCTTACATCTGTGAATATGGTTCCTATGCTAAGAGGGGCGACGATTTGACGGAGTTTAAGAGTGACTCATTATGGTTGGCGCAAGCGAATGGTTCTTCATAATCCCACGTCCAACGATTCGGGGTGACCAGAAACTAACGTTGACTGAAATGCAACTGAAGTCATTACGAATCCAGTTGTTAGTCTGTTCAACAATGAGGTGGTTCCCTGTCGAAGCATTTCTAGCATCAGACTATGCCACCTCTCGATGTGTACCGCCGCATCCGACCGAGCCAGCAGAAACATGACCGATGGATCTGATTGCGCGGAAGTCCGAAACCCAAAACCGGCCACCGATTCTTCGTTCCCCAGATTGAACTATTTCTTATCTTCCAGTTGATAACGAACAAGATCCGGGTATGTATGCTAGATCAAGATTGCACCGGAGTTCAACCAGAACTCGCAACGCAACGACGAGTGATGAGCCAGCACAATCAACGCAAAGACACCGATAGTATTCTCATCAATTATTCATCTATACTGCACATCTTCAAAAGAAGGAATATTGTTTGCCTGGTCCCAACCCATCTTCAGCCTCAACTCGAAAGTCTGCGTGGTAACGGGCTTCTCTTCCGGTTCAGGCCCTGCACTCTCTATTTCCTTCCCCCAGCATCACTTTCGTGGAGTAGGATCGCGAGAGGACATTATTGTGGCAACTATCTTCCTAGCATTCCGTTGGTTCTCTCATCGATCTCAGAACTCAGATCACTGTTCCCGAAACATTGACAGCTTTGTCCTTCTGAGGTTCCTTCTGAGGTAAGCCGAGAATGACAAGATATAGAACGTCCTGAATCATGTCAGTCGGCGGCTATGTGGTCCTCAAGTTTCTGTAAACTTACGTTTTGAAATAGGTTCTTGACAATCTCACTAGATTTCATACCTTTTGCACCCTCTTTGCTCTTTTCGGCCTTCTTAGCCTCTTTCTCCATCTTCAGTCTTTTTTTCTCTTCCTTCCTCTTCTCTTTGAGCTCCTTGTCAGCCTCAGCCCTAGTTAATGGTCCCATGGGCTTGATGGTAAGACTCGTTATTGAACCTTCGAGTCTCTCAACATTTTGCCGCGAGACATCATGCTGTATGACCTGCGCCTCTTTTTCCAGCTCTGCCCCGGTTATAGTATCGATTTCTTCGCTCTTGCCCTGTCGTGAGGCTTCCTTATCCCCGCTAGTCCCTTTCTTCTTGCTGTTGCCACCAAGCGTTTGGCTTGTGGCTTGGAGCTCAGTTAGGTGGTGATCTTCATTATTGCTCCTCACGGGCTTCCGCTTGTGCTGCCAGCTGCCGCCCGTCACGAATGATACGATGTCGCCACTCGCCGCCGGGTGCGAAGGGTCAGCATATCGTGACTTAAATTCTGGCCTTGGCAGTGAATTGGCCACCACGTGGTCAGGGTTTTCCTCAACCCAATCGACTTGAGCACGCTTGTCCATGTATCTGTCGAGCCACATCTCAGCCCGATCAATAGCAATCTTCTTCTTCTTCCCGTTCGAATCCCCGTCATTGATGCATTTCTCTTCCAAACCTGGAAAGATGAGGGGTGCTGGCTCTGACCACCCAACTTGTCCATGATGTGCTTTCATTTTCCGGCCAATGGTCTCGCGCAGGTTTGTCGGCTGTTGTGTTCTAGGAGTTGCCTGGGCTGCTTCATCTGTCGTGTACTGGCAAAGCTGCAACTCAGATTCAGAAGCAGCTGCCTTCCCATCAAAATCGACCGCAACTCCACACTCTTTGGTGTCTGGTTTCCAGGTTGCAACAACGCAGATGAGCCCGCGGCGCATGAAATAACCTTGATTAACTCGATCAAGAAACGTATTCGACTTGAAACGACTTTGAGCTTCCATGATGCCTTCAACCGCGACGCCGAGGAGGATTCCGAAGGCGGTCAAAGCAGGGTCCGGCGCTACCATGTCAGCAAAGCCGGCTAAATTGATAGCATAGAGATATGGGTTCGGTATCAGTGATTTGTTGAACGTGTCGACGAAATCGAGGAATGCGCCTTGGTCGACTCCCACACCGGCAAGAATCGGCGCGTATGCTCTCACAAATCCACGAAATCGGGTTTTCGGGCGCCTTTGAGGCAACACTACCGGCTTGGTGAGCTCTCCGAGGCCGACAGACTCGGTTCCACGCTCAATCGAATGTCTCCTGAGAAATGCCGTGGCGAGATCCTCTGAAGGTTTGGGGGCCGTTGGACTAGTGTCTTTTGGGACAATGTCTTGCTTGACGCCATCTTGTCCCTCAACGCATGATTGTGCGGCAGCGTCGCAATCCCAAATAACTTCGTGAACACGTCGAGAGTGAGTGTCTTCCACCTCTTGGTGGGTTCCTATCTCTTTGTTCCTTTTGCTCCTCTTATCTCGACGATAATGCGCAGCTTCTGAGAAGAACCCGACACCTGATGCCGAAGCTCTGATAAGATCGTCAACTACATCGTCTCTCTTGGTGACACTCCCGCCGGTTCTCTCAAAAGCCTTGTCTCGCTCACGCTCGAGCTGCTGCACTATGCCAGAAGTCGCCTTGGACCATAGAATCTTGCCCTCTTTCACTAGGTCGGATGTCATCTTGGCGATTTTAGCCGTCGAGTGTCGGCAGAATTCAGAGAGCTTGGTAATGTAGAACTAGCCTCGTGCAAAAGAACGCAACCAGCACAGAGGTATTTGATATATGTGGGTGCAATAACTATTACAATGGTCCTCATTCAGGCGGCCATAAATGGTGTGATGATGATTTGAGAGTTGGGTCGTTGGTGTATTGGTACGTCTGGCTGAGACTTTTCTGAGAGTATAGTGAAGCCTTAGAGAAGCCGACTTATAAAAAAAAGTCGAAAGACTCATCCGCAATTCCAACAGATTCTGACTAAGTTCGCATTCGCATTGTGTACGAACCACTTCTGAAGCGCCACGCTCAGCTGCTCTTGGCACGTCAGCAGCTCAGGTGAATGTACGTGTACCGCAATCCGCGGAGGATGAGCCCTTGGCATTACCTCAGCGGCTTATCTACAAGTACACCTACGCTTGAATCATGGAGCAAAAATACAGAGAGGTGAAGAACCTGACGAAATGGCAAGCCCGAAGACTTTGGCTGGCTGAATCTCGAGGTTGAGTGACAAGACTGATGTCTACTCTTATATTGTAATTAACGTTGCATGCGGGCTCAATTGAGCCTTGTATTCTTGAAAGGTCTTGAAAGGTAAAACTGTAATTTTGACTCATAGCACCAGTGCAACTATTCCTAAACTCCAGTATGCCTTGCATTCCGATGAGACCACCAAAAAGAACCCCATATCAAGTAGTGGGTCGCAAGAGATCTCAGGGAACTGGTACGAGATTAGCAAAACGACCCCTGTCTCCACTTCCAGCGCATTTGGATTTGATGGATTACCCGGCGTTGTGGCAGAGTGGTCTAATGCGCAAGACTAGAAATCTTGTTCCTTCGGGAGCGTCTGTTCGAATCAGGCCAACGTCGTCATTACTTTTGGAATCTTAAATTCTCAAGGCATTCGTATTTTTTAGTTAGAACATCGTAAGAGCACTATAGAGGTTTTATATAAATAAACTTAATACCTTTATATTAAATACTTCTATTATAACTTAAGATAGAGTTTTCTTTATACTTAGTTTTATTTCCTCTTAATAATAATTGCTTTATGAAAATTATGATATTGAGTGATTTTATCTAGGATCTCTGAAATAGCGGTGAACAATGGATATAGGGACACCCATATGATGACAAGACAAATCAACCTGTCAAGGTGCCAGAGTGGTTAATGGGCTGCCCTGCTATGGATACCGGCGCTCGTCGGTACTGCAGTTGTTCAGGCAGTGGCTTCGGTCGCGCAGGTTCGAATCCTGTCCTTGACGAGTCTCGTTTTGCTCTAGTCTCTTTTTCTTTTGTGGCCTTCTGTGGATCGAACTAGTTTCTCAGGTCCCAAATTTCCACACATGGGACGAGTCCACTCACTCGCAGAAGCCTGCATGTGCTGGTTTTCATTCACTAAGAATGTCAAGCTTCATGTTTAGAAACTCTTTTTTAATACTTCACGATGTCGGTTGCGTGGTTAAACTTGATTGTTCTCCTTGAAAACTACATCTTGAGAGGTTCAAGAATCAATAGGCGCGGTTCGCGTTCGTTCAATCCCTTGAATCTCTCTCGCTGTAGTGGAAGACAATCATCGACCTTTCCTATCCCTATGTCTCAAGAGGGTTGGAGTATCAGCCTCCTGTAAGTAACCAATGGCATGTCGCTCTTGTCATGCACTGAAAGAATCAGATGCATGGTCTGAGGAAAGAGTTGTTAGTTCCTGTCACGATACCATGCAGAAGAGCTATGCTTACTGTGTTTTGTTGAGGTGCCACCTCAACCAGGTTTCCAGCCATGTTTAAGCTGGTGATGTTCAAATCTTTGCTGACGAGAGGAATTTCAAACCCTTCCAGACCACGGCCACTTGCCTCGCGATAATGGAACCAGTTAAACTCAAGCTCTTCGTTGTCTGGATCCCAGCTTTCAGATGCGTCGAATACGATCCGATCCCCAAGCTTGAAGGGTATTTCCAAGGCCGACGGGCCGCAAGATCCGTTGACAATGGCGACTGGCTGGTGGTTATTCTCCTCAAAATTTCCGTCGATCGTCCATTTCATACGTGCAGCGAAGTCGAACTGATAGGCTTCTCTCCAACGCCAGATCGTCGCGAACCTGCTGAGGAATGGCTTTCCGTTCATCCCCTCAACGTAGTCCGCCGTATCCGAGTAAACTGTGCGATGAGCGGCGCTGGGCGCGTTGACAGGCACGTAGCGTCCTCCCCAGCTGCCCCATTGCGGGTTGTCAACGTCTCCCAAGCCGTTCTGAACCAGCGTTAGGAATGAAGGCGTGTCTCCTTCCATTATGAATGTCCAGTTGAGGTAATGGGCTCCTAGGGGGCCAATGCGGATGTGTTGTTGCAACCAGTCGTTAGAGACAATGTCGGTATTGGGGCCGCCTGCATCAAAATGCCTGTATTCTTCGCCGGAGATGCCGGTCCAAGTTGGCTGTGTGTATTCGCTCCAGCCGTGTATAGACACGATGTATGACAGCTCTGGATATCGGGACCGAATCCAGGAGCCTGCGTCATCTTGGTCTGAAATGGAGTAGACTCGAAGCTTCCGGACAAAACTGATGGCGGCGTCGCTGTCGCGCGACTCTGAAATGCGTTGGAGGGCTTCTGCCAACACCGCAGCACCACCCCACACCGAAACCCAGAGGGGAAGATCGGACTCATCCGTCGCCTTGATAAGTGCCGTAGCCGCGTCGCTGAGATTGTTGGCGTTGAGCGCCTCAAGCCCATAGACTGGATGGGCCGATGACACTTTGCTCAAGATCTCTTCTGTCGAAGGGTATGCCGCGTATGATGGAACATTAGCACTGAGATTGCCGACAACGTTTCCGTATCCATTGCTGATAACCTCGCGAATTGCTTCGGGATCGGTGCGGTTGCGAAGCCAGGTGGAGGTTGTGGCCGCAATGCCTCTGATATCAAACTCGTTGGCGTAAGTCAAGAACCGAACGAGACTCATTTGGTCGTCTGGTTCATTGCTTATGTCGGTAAGAACAAAGACTCGGTGTTTGTGCTCATATCGAGAGGCCTCGCATTTGGCCTCATGTGTCGACGAGAGGACTGGTGACAGAAACAACAGAGCCCCAAAAAGGGCATGCAACAATAGCTTCGCCATCCTAAGCTGGTGATGCGGCGGCCTAAGACCCTGAAGTCTACCGAACTCATGCTGTTGAGAAGATACGGCATTTATACGCTAGCTATAAGATGTCTTGATCGGTGCCGGGGAATGTCGGCAATAATGATGACCCCACGGCGGTGGTTGAAATCCACAAAATAAGTAAATCATGCAGGAAAAAGGACACCAGGTTCGTAATTACCAAATCATTTGGTTGTGCAGACCGGACAAACTGTCACGAATTCCTGTATAACCTACCGCAGAGTGTGAGCAACCCCGCAAAGATCTGCAGTCCTAAGCCGTCTCTTCTGCAGATGGATGGCCGACGTTGCATTTCTCCACGATATTCTCTTCCCCATCAAGGCAAGGTGCGGGGTATCTCCAGGATCGAAGCCGAGGATGTGGTTATATCGCGCGTAGTATTACCTACTTTGGCCTCATGGAAAAGTCAAATGAGCTGGAGACTCTTATGGGCATATGTTTCTTCATTCGCTAGGAGATTTTGATCACGAGACAGCCAGGTTTATGCTTTCATTTCGCTTTTAACTTTATGTAAAGCCGCGCAACAAAGATGAATTATCGAGACGACGGTTATCGTTGACGTTGGCAATGACTACACGAATGCTGCGTCGTTCCTTTTTATTCCTGTTCGTAATTCCCGATTCTCCAGGACATCGAAGCTGAAGCATTTCACACACTGGTACCCCCCCTTTTGTGAAGAGGCTGTCTGGGAGATGAGAGCTACGTGCTTTTGACCAAGGATGAATAACTGTCAAGGCTTCACTCTCCTAAATTTCAAATATCAAAACAAGTTTGGTGAGCAATAACGGTAGCTTCGTCTCATGACCCAATCGGTTTAGCCCAGTAAGTTCCCTCAACACTTGCCGTTAGGCATAATGCTGCTGTGATAGGAACAATAATACACGATCTCCTTTCTCCAACGACATTTTAAACTTGTGATCCTCGAAGAGATGCGGCTTGAAAGCCGCGTATGTCAGCCAATCGGCTGTTGTGGTTCTGCTTGAATTCAGATGCCCATGTCCATCTCGCGAGCCTGGTTCATCTGTGCGGCCAGTTACTTTATTACGCGATATTAATAGTGCGCTCCGCTATTTCAAGGTCTCACAGAGACGCCTTGTATACCTAGCAATCCATGGAGACACAGATGTAACTTGCCAGCCTCAAGCTTGAATTTTCCGGCTTGAGCTGAAGACTAATCTCAACGATTCTAACTCAGAGCTTCTGAATAAACGTCATGCTTCCGGCAGTGCACTGGAGCGGTGTAACTGTTTCACATATGTTAACCATGTGTTTTAACTATCTAGAACTTTGCCATCGATAGCACAAGACCAAGCAACTTCATCGAGTTGCGCTGTGACAACTAGCGGACGCTATAAACGTGGAGAGCTGAGTGCTTAGCTTTTGCTCCAACCTCGCCGACCTACGTTTCAGGAGAATACCATGCTCCAGACCGTGCTACTAAGTACGAGCCGGCAAGCCGGATGTTCTAGACATGCTACACCCTAGTAGTACCGAGTCGAAGAAGGCGTGGGGAACCAGCCTATTTTCTTTTTTTCTTTTTGGCAATTAAGCTGAATGCTTCTTGTCTTTGAGTGACTGGTCTGCACTAAAATCACCGAAGGAGCCAAGCGTGTAGCTTTGCCGAGTTTAGCACGTGGAGCTTAGGAGGCGTTAATCTGAGATCCAAGGCCTTTGGGCGTTTTGGCGCTCTCCCCAAAAGCGCTTATCACCCTCACTTTCTGGCCCAAATAAGGGATAGCTGACATCGTGACATGAGGGCGGATGGGTCTAGCAGTTGTCAATTGCCATGCAGAAAGAGGGACCTCTGTGGCTCAACCAAACAACCGAAATCAGGAGCGTGATACTAGACATCGATAATGCGGAGTCGTTCCAGTTCAGCCTCTGGATTCATGTCGTCTCATGGAGGTTGAAGGGTTCCTAGGTAATCCGTTTCCAAATAGGGTTGGTGCCGAAACCTTTGTGAATCTAACAGAAGCAGTCTTCACGACAGTGACTCTAGATGAGTTATATAAGACGGGCACTTCCTCCAGTTCAGACGTATTTCTTCCCAGCAGGCTTCATCGCATCATCCACTTCCACCTATCAATCTTCACTTCGAATTTCAACCATTCTGAGTAACAATGTCTTTCTCTAGCTTCACCCGCTTTGGCTTGGTGGCCCTGCCGCTCCTCGCACCTCTCGTCTCTGCCGCACCAGTTCAACCTCGCATCTGCTATTGCGAGCCTCCTCATGACCAAGAGCGCGCCCTCAAAGATATCAGCACTACTTCTGACTCCATGGCCATCCAAGTCTGCGCCGATTCTGCCACGATTACAAGTACTTCGGCAATGAATTTGGCCGGGAGTGCTACTGCGGCAACGTCCTCACCTCGAGCGCCACGATGGTCGATGCTTCCGAGTGCACCTTGAAATGCAAGGGGGACGACGCTCAAGCTTGCGGCGATGCCGACCATCTGAACTTGTACAAGCTCAACGGCTACGTCGCCCCCTCTACCAAAGATCTGTCGGAATACAACATGTACTACCAGGGTTACCACACCGAGGGCCACGGATACGACTAATCCTCCGACACCTTCAGACCCTAGGACTGCGTTTCTGAATGTGCCGGAAGGGGGTTCAACTTCGCCGGCCTTGAATGGAGTCGGGAATGCTTCTGCGGCAACTTCATCCGCGGCGGTCACTGGGCCCCTGAAACCGACTGCACCAAGCCCTGCTCTGGAGACATCAAGAGCTACTGCGGTGAGGGTGGTCGTCTCACCATCTACGCCCTGAATACACCGAAGTCGTATCTGTTACCGGAGCTGAGTACAAGCATTGCGTCAAGGACACACAAAGCATTCGCTTCCTGGAGACTGGAGACCGCCTCGCTACCGACGATATGACTGCGACCAAGTGCTTCGCCTACTACAGCCCGAGACAGGCGATGCCGTCAGCAATTGCCTCGCCGAGCTTCAACACAATTCGTCTACAATTTGTCACAAAAAGGCTTGAGTTTCAGGAGAAGGCGCAATCAAATAAGAGTGAGGACTTGGCAACTTTCTATCAAGGACGGACGGTCAGTGTACATACAGCTAATTGCTTCTTGCATCATCAATGTGACCGCTGCATCTTACCATTACATCAGCCTTGAGCTTCTCATCAACTCTTATAAGAGTAGCTGACCCTTGAACGTATTCTTTTGGTCAGGGGACAAGCATGCTTCAGATTGCAGAGTATTAGACGCCCTTCATGTCCAGTCCGCGTTCATCGAAATCGATGGACAAACAAAGCTTTTCGCTCCAAAAGGCTCAAATATACTGATTGAAACTTGAGAGTTCAGGGGTACATCTTCATGTCATGAAATACGCCCCTGAAGATGCTTTAGAGTCATTCTGACCGGTGCCACGATGTCGGGTGCGGCACACCGCAACTTGAAATCATGCGATTGGTGCGTGTCCCCCCATCCCAGTTTTGCATCTGGTACTAGGAACGATTGGCTACATGCGAGAGTTTTCCAACGTCGATCAACTATATTGAGTCAGGTTAGAAATACAAGCTGAGCTTGGGGATTCGGCGGATGAAAGTCGGGCCTTGACCACGAGCATAGCACGCGTTCTCAAGCCTGATATTTGCGCACGACTAAGCTGCGCGGTTTTAAGAGCCAGAGGGTTCAGTCATAAAGAATTTCGGCATTTGAAACTAAAGCACGCGCTGGCTTAGCAGCAGACAGTTGGAAAAGCACACGCATATTCTAATATCTACAGTTTCACCGAGATCAACGAAGCCGTCTCCCATCTACGAGACTTCCTTCAGACAACATGCCTCGGGGCACGTGGACTGGAGTTCTCGTAAGATGTAATTCATCTAAACCTGAGTACTATTCCCTTTGTCGGCTGCGGCTTCATAACTAGTAAAAGGTTTGAAGCACAGATGAATTTACCTGAAGTCTTGCAGGCGCAGTAAGAGAGATTCTCCCATCTGGATACTTCAAATTTTGTTCGTCGTTCTCCTTTGCACCCCCATCTCGTATAATTGGACTCAACGGGACCAAAACATGAAGGAAAGGTATGTGCACTGATTCTAAATCAATCATCCATATCCTATCTCTTGTTTCTATCAACCCAGCATGGCGGCCGAAATGGTTCGAGTTCTGACGCAAACAATGACATCCCAGTGCGGCAAAAACTCAATCATGGCATTCACAAATGGCGGAGCCAACATCACCATTGAGCTTGCACTCTTCTCTTCATTCTCCCAATTACTCAATTGTGAGTGTCGAATGGAATTCATCTCATCATATGAGTGGCTTTTTCTTGTTTCCGGGTGGAAGCAATTATTTGAAAGTGACCTAAAACTGACAGAAGCAAGTATCAATGTCTCATGGTCGCGGAGAGAGAAAGTCGGCGTCAGCTTGATATTCCTGGTAGGACTATTGTAAGTACCATATCAACAGTCTTTAGCCTGGTTGTCTCGGCAATTCTTTGACTCCTCGACTTCCAGCGTCACCGCATCGAGTTGCATTCGACTAGCCACAATAACGAAATTCGCGGAAACGCAAAAGCCAAATTGTAAGTATCTTAAAAAGCCACTGTACCTCAATTTCTTGTTGTAACATTTTCCAGACGATTTTACAGAACTCGCGCTATGGTCTTTGATCGAGATGCATTTCAGCGTTATCTGCGCATGCCAGGAATAACTGCTTTTTATCCGACGCATCAAACCACGCATTCTATGCTGCACTTCCGAGGTTCCTGAAGAAGTCAGGAACAAACCCAGAACAGGTCGTGGAGTAATATGACTAATCCAAGAAACTCTCACTCATATCACAGAAGCAGCGAGAGGAAACGGCGAAGGATCTTTGTCTGGAGGGAACAGAAAAAAAAAGAAAAAAGACTACCACAAGCACAACAACGGGAACTCGATAAGGCAATTCAGTCTGGTAGGGAATTTGGCAAAGAATAGAAACAAAGCAGTTGTAGAAGAGCGATCACAGGAGAGTGCGTGTTATGATACCAGGTTGGTTGCTAGAAGTCTATTATTGCTTTTGGTATAATTTTCCCGCGCAAATGAGCGTGTTCTATATCGTACGTTTCCTTCCTTTTGATACAACGTGGCCCTTAGACGCTGGTTTGGCGGCCAGAGTTGGGCCATGACATCTGAGCGCCACGTGCCAAACGCGCAGAATATCCGGTGATGTTTGGGTCGTCTCCCAAGAAGTTGCTGGGGAAACCAATCTCAAAAGGCTTCACACTCTCCAGAGACGCGATTTGTTCGTCTGTGAGCTTAATTTTGAGAGCGTTGATGTTGTCCTTCAAGTGTTCGACCTTTCGGCCTCCCACAATCGGGAAAACATTCGGCGCTTTGCTGCGAACATAGGCGAGCGCGATGGCTGTCACACTCTCAATGCCGTGCTCGCTCGCCACCTTGGCTAGAGCGTCGCTGACCTTAACCTCCATTTCGGTCTGCTCTCCAGTGCTGACGAACGATCTCAGACCCTCGCCAGTCTTCTTGCGCTCTTCGATGGCCTTCTTCGTCTGGAACTTGCCGGAGCCCAGTACGTCCCACGGGCACAAGGCCATGCCGAACATCTTAGCCATGGGTAGAATATCGCGCTCAAAGTCGCGATGCATCACGCTCCAGCGGCCCTGGTATACACTGAATGGCGTCTTTCCGTGGTCAACGGCATAGGTGTTGGCTGCACTGACAACCCAGGCAGGCGTGTCGGAGATACCGAGGTAGAGGAGGATATGCAAGGAGTCTATAATCTCCTTGATTGAAGTCGTGTAATCCCACCAGTGCAGGTACAGGATATCGATGAAGTCGGTTTGCAACTTCTTCAGGGATGCCTCAACGCTGAGGTGTAGACTTCGACGATGGTTTCCCATGAAGTTCGCCGTGTTTCCCTTGCCGTACTTGTGAGTCCTGAAGTCGGACGTGTACTTGGTGGCGATCACCATGCGATCCCTGTTCACCATCTCAACTTCCCACTTTGTTTCATCGCCATTGCGCTGGACCTTTTTGACATTGGCATCTACGACTACATATTTATAAAGGTCGAAATGCTCGGCGTAAGATTCCATATACTTCTCAAATTGGCCCTGCGTTAAGAAGGGCGGATATTCTTGGATATCGTCAGCTTGAGCACAAACTGGCAGCACGTCTCTACTCACTGTCCGGCATCGGGAAGCCCGTGAACCCACAGGTGTATTAACTGATGATTGCGGTCGTGGCTGAAAAGAATGACTAGATGGGTGCTACTCGACGGATTGCAGATAAGGCGAAGCGCACTGGGGAGAGCTATTGTCATGCTTTGATCTTCCGTATACGACCACAGGCCACCCACTCGACTCCTTCTCTCAAACAAGGTTGCGTCAAATCCATCTTCACGCAAGGTCTTGAGCATCGAGATGCCGGTCGAAACTATTCACTGCGTTAGGCTTGTAGCGGACTCGTCGGCTCCGCGTCTCCACACTCACCGGCGCCGATAACAGCCACGGACGGTGGGGTTGCCGGGCTCTCATCCGTGGAGAATGTCAAGTTCGAGATACCAACTCAGTCAACGCAGGTTTTGGGGGAAAACGAAGGCAGCTGTCTCAGCAAATCAAGAGTATGGAGTGGAGGAAACGGCAGAAATCAAACTCTGGAACTGCTTGGAGGTGGAATTTCGAGACAGGGAGAGTGAGGTTTCGGGAGCGTCAGCACTAGCAGCGCCAGTGACCGCGTGGAGGATGGTAAGCGCGGGTGGTCGGATGGGCCTTTTTTCGATGTACACAGGAGCAGGTGCCTTATTCCCATCTAGTTCAATAATCTCGGGCTGTTAAACTCTTCGCGTCGTCCAAGCTTTTTGGTTCCATTTCTCCAGACAACCAGCAATATTTTGGGCGCGACCCCGCCAATAGTATGACCGAGACATACATGGATGGATACAAGGGTTAATAATTGAGAAGGCTAGAATTTTACTCCAGACACAGCTGCCCAGATAAGAGCGAATTGACCTCGCCCAAAGCAGTGCTATGCAACGCGGCACGGCAGTAATCCAGGCGGTACCACGGCAGCTTTGAGATTTTCAATGACAGACTTCGCCAGACCCTATATATTACTGCGATACCTCAACGTCGACGGCTGAGGCGTCCCGGATGTCTTGAATGTTGGCAAACATACCAAAAGCCTCTTAACAGGACATTCTGAGGTCTCAAGCGCCTTCAACTCATCCGAGAACTTGGGCAAATAAAGGATTACATTTGCCTCACATCAATTGCTGCAGTTTTCTTTTTGCCGCTTGGCGTGGTCATACATGCAGTCTTTCCTAGCGCGCCATGTGAGCGACCAATCATAGTATCTACTAGATTGTACGTGAATTGGGAATTTGGTCCTTCGTGAAGAGAAAAGCAGCTTGGATATCGTACGTCCATGTCTAATTCCACAAAATTTACGCATCTTACAAATCATCCTGCTTCCCCAGAGACGCCTTGACGGCCTCGCCCCTCACAGTGACGTCGCTGGTATATCCCTTGAATTTGCGCGCAGGAACCTCCTTCACGAACATTTCATCCAATTCCTCAAAGGTTCTTCTGGCCGTCTCAGGCAGGTTGAAGAACAGGTGGACGAGTGAAATAACACTCAGGCCGCCGAAGATGAAGGCGATCTTAGCCCCGAGGTTGAGTTGGTCGGGATTGAAGCTGTGAACCATCAGTCAGCTTTGGTTCTTTGTTTGGTGATATGGGTATAACACTCCAAAGCGAATATGAAGGGTTGACTTACAGGTAAGGCAAAACAAAGTTCCACATGGTCTCCAAAGCCTTCTGGAGTGCATAACCAATGGCGACGGTCTTGACACGGAGTCGAGAAGTGGAAACCTCCGCAAGGACCGTGTATGCAGTGGCACCAATAGTGACGTTATACCACCAGCAGTACAGAATAATGAGTGCGACGGTGCCCTTGTTTGTGGCTAGAGTTCCAGGCATAGCCAGGCCACCAGTTACAAGTAGAATGACGGTGAGGATAGCGAGACCGTTAACGGTTAGACTGCGACGGCCCATTTTATCGACCAAGTACCAGGACATAACATTGCCGATCAGGGAGCAAACCTGCTGGACGATCTGAAGCTTGAAGCTGTCTGCTGTGCTGTATCCGGCTAGTTGCATGTAGTAAGTGCTATAGCTTGCGGCAAAGGTGATGCCGGACAGACTCTGAATGCAGAGCGGGGAGATGGAAATGATAGTCCGGCGAAGGTTAGACTTGCGGAAGCACTCCAAATAGCTGGCGCCGGCAGTCTCACTTTTGACCTGGTCAAGCGTCTGGTTGATCACTGCGAGACGGATTCTGCCTTCATCTCCGGTATGTCCGAGTTTCGCCAAACTCTTCAGGGCCTGCTCCTGCTTTCCCTTGATAGCGAGATACCAAGGGCTCTCAGGCATGGCCCAGATAATCGAGGCAGCGATAGCAGCGAACCCGTATTGAGCGCAGAAGACAGCTCGGTAAGCCCAGCGGCTGTTGAGTGTTCCGGTCTCGTCGATAACGACGGCGACGATAAGAGGACCAAGGGTATACGAGAGACCAGTGAGGCAAGTGAAAAGACCGCGGAGGGCAAGAGGCGTAATCTGTGGCATTTTGAGTGAGCACGCCGTTGAAACATTGCAGAGTGTACTCATCTTACCTCTCCGATGTAGGTGACGGTGACTGAGCCAAGAGCACCAATTGCAAATCCGTTGATGAACTTGCCGCCAAAGAAGACCTCATTGGTAGTTGCAACAAACTCCAGAGTGATTCCGGCGAAAGAAAAGGCCAGAGCAATCATGATTACAGTCTTTCGACCAAGCCAGTCCGCGAGGTTACCGCTACCCAACGCACCGATGACAGCACTGCCAAGAAGTGTTTGTCAGTGTGCTGAAAGGAGCCAAGCTTGAATTGACGGATGGGCGCAACTCACGAGGCAACTGGCGCGCCATTGAAGGCAGATTGCCACTTCGTGTCCAATACGTAGTCCCCGTCGTAGAAATGTCCGAAGTCTTTGCGGAACTCGGGAATCGACAAAATACTTCCTCCCGCCTGGTTCTCAAAACTCAAGACGAGGACACACCACACCGCGTAAATACACCAAAACGATGCTTTTGGGTACTTTCTGAACGACTCCCATTTGCCCAGGTCATGCTCTTCCGCGTTTCCGAGATTGGCGAGTTGAGCCCGAGCCTCGTTGGGGTGCTCGAGGTGGTCGGTGTCGTTCTTCTCTGTGTCGGCACCCATCGTGGAGTGTTTCGAAGTCGAAAAAAGCGTTGATCCCACGTTGTTGACAGGCGTTCAGATTTGGCTGACGTTTGTAAACTTCAGTTGGTTGTTCAATGAAAAGACTGAAGTCAACGAAACGCCAAGTGCAGATAAGGTGTGATGTTGCACTGCCAGGGACTACGACAAGTCTTTATAAAATAGGACCCTGCGACTCGTACATACGATGCCGTCGGATGACCCACGCCGACATCATGGACTGGTCAGGCTATTCTGGAATCTTGAGAAGAATGACGGTGGATCTGGGGAGGTTTCCAGCAGTCAGCATGATCTGGGGATGGAGCCGCGGGGCCCCGTTCAAAAAGTCGGAGCATGGAGAGTGGTGGGTTGTGGGTGAAGACGAGTCATGGCTGTCAGGCCAATATCCACCCATTGTCC
The DNA here is from genome assembly GCA_036785755.1 of Colletotrichum ledebouriae. Lineage (NCBI taxonomy): Eukaryota > Fungi > Ascomycota > Sordariomycetes > Glomerellales > Glomerellaceae > Colletotrichum > Colletotrichum ledebouriae. The sequence goes on along the minus strand of JAVHLU010001220.1, from coordinate 15,221 downwards.
TGCCAGAGTGCTTCTGGTTTCCCTATCCAGGAATTGCAGCCCCCCGGCACGAGAATCATGAATGGGTTCCTGGATTTAGGAGAGATATTTATCGTGTCTCGTGCGCGGCTCCAACACAAGAACCCGGCTATTCCCGGTTCGCGAGCTTGTAGGGATGCTTTCTCGGCGGGTTGACCGCCGCTTTGTGCGGTGTGAATTCCGCGTGTCGGGGGCATTTTCCGAGTTGGGCTAATCAAGTCATTGTCTTTGCAAGCTTCCGCCTCTACAAACGTTTGTTCCTCCAAGATGAGACAAGTAGATGCACGAAAGACGCGCTCTATCAATTACGCATCGCCGCGTTGGCCGTTGGCCGTTACCCGATAATGGTCCGTAACCGTGCCATTTTTTTTTTTATAAAAAAAGCTGGAAGAGACGGCAACGGGGTGGTTAGAATTCCCGGTTTCGGTAGGCTTAACAACTGCGCCTGGATTGTTTGTTCGCTGTGCGTCGCGCTTTGAAATTGAGCATCTATCGGATCTAATCTATGCTTGATGTAAATCAAGATGATCAATCCATGGCGTGGGATACTCCCGAACTACACAACAGGCCCAATAAGTGAACATTCTTTGACCTCAAATATCAAAAGACTCTCCAGTTGCAAGCATTTCAATAACTCTCTTCAATGAACACGGTTCTTCCAGTCCAGCTCCCCCAGCCGTAAACGACGCAACCCCGGACCGAGACCTCGGGAATTGGGTTAACGAGCCTGGGGAACTGGTCTCCACACGAGTCGCGTGGGCGCTTGTTGCAACCCAAATAGGAACAAAAGGTCCATCGTCATGCGGGGTTGGCAGGCTGAAGAATATGAGCAGCATCGGAATCAGGCCGAGACTAACCATAACCACCACGCGATGATTCGGGCCTCTTGACGAAGCTCGCCAAACAAGGAAATCATTATCATCCCACTTCCAAAGACACGTCGCGCGCCGAGTCTCGTCATACAAAGGAGCGCATTACTTGCTGGCTGCAGAGCGTGATTTAGAGACGGACAGACATCACGTCATTCTCGAGAAATCAGTCGCTCATCGACAAACGCGTAGTGGGCGAAGTTGGTCCAACTTGTAACTTCATTCTTGGGACTTGTTTTCTTCACGCTAGTTGCGAGAACCTGCGCCGAACGTCGCAGATAACTGCACAGCATGGCGCAAGCTACCAGACTTCAGAAGTTCCCCAACAAGCCTCGGGTGTTTGTCTTGACAGACATCTCCAACGAGCCCGACGACGCCGAGTCTCTCGTCCGCTACCTCCTTTATTCCAACCAGTTCCAGACCGAGGGTCTCGTCGCCGTCTCCTCAACATGGATGAAGAACAAAGTCTGCCCCCAGGACATTCGCAAGATCCTCGACGCCTACGCCGGCGCGGTCGACAATCTCAACAAGCACACCCATCCAGACTACCCGTATCCCTCGGCGGACAGCCTCCGAGTCCTGGTTAAGTCGGGCCCACCGGTACGCCAATGACCCCTTATCACCAAAAACCCCCTTTATGTGTCCCTGTGCTCGGACCATCGGCATATCACTGACCCAATGATTCGCAGGTCTATGGCATGGCCGGTGTTGGTGCGGATAAGCCTTTGACCGACGGTGCCCAGCTTCTCCTCGAAAGAATCGAAGCCCCTTCACAAGATCCCCTTTGGGTCCTCGTTTGGGGCGGTACAAACGTCCTCGCCCAGGTTCTCTTCACCATCCGCCAGAAGTACTCTGCCGACGAGGCGGCTAGGCTGCGTGCAAAGTTGAGGGTGTACACCATTTCCGACCAAGATGACACATCGGCTTGGATCCGCACCCAATTCCCTGACGTCTTTTACATCTCTTCCATCCATGGCTGGAACCAATACGGCCTTGCCGCGTGGACGGGTATCTCTGGTGATAAATACTATGGCTTTGACCAAGGCGGTCCGGACTTTTCCAAGGTCTCGAAGCAGTGGATCAAGGAGAACATCCAGATCGGCCCTCTGGGCTCTGCCTACCCGGACTATCTCTTCATCCCTGAGGGCGATACCCCTACGTTTCTGTACCTGATCCAGAACGGGCTCGGCGACCGCGAGCACCCGGAATACGGCTCCTGGGGTGGCCGCTACGACCTCACCGACGCGAGCGATGCTGGCCAACGGGGCAAGCACTACAGTGACATGTCTGACTTTGTCGTTGGCGTTGACGGCAAGACTTACCGCTCGAACCAGGCCACCATCTGGCGTTGGCGCGATACCTTCCAGAACGACTTCGCCGCTCGCATTCAGTGGTCTCTCAACCCCGACGTGGCGTCTACGAATCACCACCCCATCGTGGTCGTCAACGGAAGTCAGAGCCTGGAGCCCCTGTACTTCGAGGCCGAGGCGGACAGCACGATCGAGCTCGACGCCTCTCAGACGTACGATCCCGATGGCGATGACCTGACTTTCAAGTGGTGGCAATACCGCGAACCGAGTGCCTCGCAGTGGCTGGTCCAGTTTGAGGTCGCACACTTGGAGGTTCAGAAGCTGGATACCGAGGGCAAGAAGGTCAAGATTATCGTCCCGCCACCTGAGAGGTCGTGTCTGGAGTTGATCAGCCAGAAGCCCAAGGCCAAGGGCCAGCTGCTTCACTTGATCCTGGAGGTGACTGATAGCGGCTCGCCCACACTGACGAGCTACCGCCGTGTCTTGATTCAAGTTACGAACAAAGACCTGAGAGGAGGAAAGGACTCGAAGGACGGAGAGGGGCACGATGCGATTGGCGATGCTATGAAAGACTTCACCGGCTAACTGGCTTATGATTTACGAAAAACAGAAAGAAGAAATTTGACCAAGTACAATGCACCTGGTGTTCTGTCGTAATTGATTTGGGCAGAGGGGCTCACCACATCGGGCGCCACCTACTTAAGCACTCTCGGACTGGTCTTTTCCGTGAGTTCGTCCCGGCAGACATTGTTGGATGAATTCCGAATGCTTGACCCAGTAAACTGCCATGGCCGCCCTTCTCTTGTGCAAACATGAGATCTACACTGAGAGCGCTATGGAGCGTATGGGCGTATGACCGTTGTCGCGCTTCTTTGAGCATGTCGGTTACAGTCCAAGACCCGCGACTTTCCACGGACATATTGCACCTTTGCTCCCTTAGGACCCTTGGCCTCTTTCAACAAAAGACAATGGCATCATGAGGGAGGTGATTGAACCACAATATGAAGGGATGGACCATATTTCGGGAGGGGGACCACGGGCTCAAGTCTAATTTAAGCTCGTCCTAGTACCCGATCGCGACAGCTTTCGGCAAAAACAAGCAACCCTTCAAAGCTACGCGAGGTCTCATTGCTGCAGGCGGCTTACCGCACCATTGGACGGTCCAACCATTCGGAAGTTTTTTTTCAGTTCCAGACTCTAACAGCCATCGACAAGCGAACTGCCAAGGGTGCGCTAGTGCCGAATCCATCCTTTGCTCACCGGACGTCACACTCCGAGATGACCGGGGTTCGGTCCGATCGGTAAGGGTTATCACATATGAGATCCAACCAGGATCAAAAGCATTAGTGCTTCGCCGCGCCTTCATCGGATACAGGGAGAAACACTCCGCCGGTGTGTGTTTGATGGACTAGACCCCCGAAGATGCTTTCGACTCGGCAGGAACTCACCATCGGCTCGCTGTCACACAAACCCAAGCCAAAAGGTGGGATGTGTGACATTGTCCGCAGAAAGAAGCAATATCACGGATCGTGACTTACCGCTTGGCTTTCTAGCGTGTTGCCTTTTGGTATGTTGCAACCCTTGCTATATGCGGTCAGCTGCTATGTGTCACCCTTAGGAATCTAGATCCGTCAGCTTGGCTCCTCATTCACAGGGCCAAGACGATCAGCCCTTCTCAGGCGCCTATAAATTTGTCACAATCGGCATTCAACAAGAGGTCTTTCCCTGTACCGGACTTACCCTCAAGCGTTTCAATGTTGCCATTCATGAAGCTCTCGGCGATATTCCTCGGTCTTGCGGCCACGGCCTCGTGCCACACTATCTTCCAGAAGGTATCAGTGAACGGCGCTGATCAAGGTGCTTTGAAGGGGGTTCGTGCCACGTCAAGTAACAATCCCATCCAGAACGTCAACGATGGTGGCTTTGCTTGCAACAACAACATCCAGTACAAGGACAGCAACGTCATTCCCATCCCAGCTGGTGCTCGAGTGGGAGCTTGGTGGGGGCATGTCATCGGGGGTGCTCAAGGATCTAACGATCCTGACCATCCTATCGCCGCAAGCCACAAAGGTAAGTTGACGCGAGTTCGGGCATATAACCATCTCAAATTACAAGTCTAAACCGGTATCTTCCAGGTCCCATCATCGTATACCTCGCCAAAGTCGACAATGCCGCCACCACGGGAACATCGGGCCTCAAGTGGTTCAAAGTGGCCGAAGCTGGACTTAGCGGAAGCACTTGGGCTGTCGACACAATGATTTCCAACGGCGGCTGGCACTATTTCAACCTGCCGTCTTGCGTCGCCCCCGGCGACTACCTTATGCGAGTTGAGATTATCGCGCTCCACTCCGCATCGTCTCAGGGAGGTGCCCAGTTCTACATGGAGTGCGCGCAGTAGGTCCCCCGGCCACCGTCAACCCATGACCTCACTAACACGCGCAGAATCCGTATCACTGGTTCTGGTACAAATGCCGGCACGGATTTTGTCAGCTTCCCCGGTGCTTACTCTGCTACTCATCCTGGCATTCTCACCAGCATCTATGACAACACTGGGAAGCCTACGAATGGTGGAAAGGCGTACTCGATCCCAGGACCTGCAGTCATCACTTGCTCCAGCGGCAGCGGTGGCAGCGGAAGCACTTCTCCTCCACCAGCTTCCAATCCGCCACCGTCTAGCGGTGGGGGATCTGGCGCTCCTCTATACGGCCAGTGCGGCGGTCAGGGGTGGGCGGGAGCGACCACATGCGCTCAGGGCACATGCAAGGCGTCGAGTGAATATTACAGCCAGTGTTTGCCATGAGTGCATCAAGTCACTAGCCTGGCCCAGGCAAATCATGACAAGACTCCAGAGGATATGGATGAATAAGCTGCCTTGTTTCTTTCTCAAGCAGTGCAATCTCATATGTGCTGCGCTTCGGGTGTCACTGCTCATGCGAAGGGAGCCTCACATAAGTGGCACTTTCCCTGTGTCCCTGGGACGTTTCTCTTGTCATATATCGTACTTAGCTAAACATATAGGGACTACCGATGCTGGAGCATTTCGTTAGTGATGGAGAAACGCCCAGTTCCTCCAGGGCCTTATCAAAGCTAGGAGCGAGCCCCCTGAAACTGTGATTATACTAATAGGAGGCTGGCTTCAATCATAATAGGTCCCAGCTCTATGGCAACCTTCTTGGAAGTATGTTTTCCTTCCCGGTGGAGTCATAATATGGGTCCTAGCTAGGACTCTCATCATTAAGAGCCAACAGGTCGGTTAGCTCAGTTGGTTAGAGCGTGGTACTAATATGTTATCTTGCATATACGGCAATGCCAAGGTCGGGAGTTCAAGCCTCCCACTGATCAGATTGTTTTATTCCGTGCGATTTCGAACATGAGGAGGCTATTTTTGTTATGTTTTGTCGTGTTGAGTGGGTAATTAGGTCTGTGTCCCGGGTTTTGCCGGAACATGTGGGTCCAAACGGAGGCCAATGTCGGGCCCGCAATCCCGCGATGGAGCCGATGTGGGGGAGCGAACTTTGATGGCAGATACGTTATGCTTTTATGCAAACACAATGAAACGAAAATGATGTCCAGACTTTTGGCAACCGCGTTGATTTGTCAGCGAACTGTATGTATCAGTTCCGGCGCCGACGAGCACCTCTACTGATTACACTCGCATCACCATCTTCCTCCCTATCGGCTCCGGCGCCGATGGCTTCCGTTTAAACGCGGTGAGTTCGTCTCAACAGCCCGTGCATGCCAGGATGCACGAGCCAGCCACTGGCCGAGCCGGCCTACACTAATAACTATAATGGGATGCTCAGACATTGCTGAGACGATGTGCAAGCGCATTCGCCACGGTGACATGCAGCCCGGCCTACGATTGGTAAAAACTCGCCAGTCCGCGGCGACAAGCGCCAGCGACTAGCGACTTCACTAGGCATGTACAATGCTGTCATAGGACCCTAGATCGAAAGCAGAATCCGAAGCTTATTTCCCGCTCCCAGTAGCTCCATCATTCCTCATAAAAAGCATTCGAGCCGCCGGATCTTGTTTGTCGTATGATCTGTTGCGGGCCAGGGTTATCATCAGCTCTTGTGCAGCTTAAAACACCAGCTTTTCTTCTCCCGTGCTCTGATTTCTGCGCTGGAATCCTTTGCGTCTTCAGTCAGCTACGGGCAACTTGCATACGGCAGACAGACATGGCGGTCGAGATCCCGGCTATCCACCCTGCGGTGGCCGTCAGGGCTCCGCGGGAACCGCTCATCCTCATCGACGCGCCAACATATCCGCCCGAGGTCGGCGAGGTCATCGTCAGAGTGGAATGGACCTCCTCGACGCCCTATCACCTGCACCAAGCCGACGGCGGATTGCTGATCGACATGTTCCCCCGCATCCTTGGCGACACCTTTGCAGGGACGGTTCTTCTGGTCGGCCCAGGCCCCCATCACGTCGATCTCGAGGTCGGAGACAAGGTTTTGGGGTACTCTTTCCGCGACGCCAAAGACGGGAAGGAGAAGGCTGCGCAAACCATCATCACAGTGCCGACCTTTTTGCTCGGAAAAATGCCCAAGGGGTTGACCATGCAAGAAGCCGTGACCGTTCCCGACAACATTATCACCGTTTTCCAGGCCGCGGTCATCGACCTCGGCTTGCCGCTCCCGTGGCCCATCCCGGAAGGGTGGACACCTCCGGAAGCCGATGCACCGATTCTGTTATGGGGCGGCGCCTGCAGTGTCGGCATCTACGCCATTGAGGTTTTCCGGCACTGGGGCTATAGGAACATTGTTGTTGTCGCGAGTAAAAAGCACCACGAGCACCTTAAGTCGCTTGGTGCAACAGTTTGCTTCGACTACCGCGAAAAGCATGTTGTCGAGAAAATTAGAGATCATCTCGGACCCAACGGCGTGCCCTATGTCATTGATTGCATTGGCCATCTGTCCGGCTCATTAGGACCAATAACCCACATCGCCGAGGAGGGTACCAAGGTCGCCGTCATGCTACCAGTTGTCATAACCGATCCAACAGAAATCCAAGCACCCGTCTACCAAATGACTGGGCCAGCTGAAGGGCAGTGGAAGGAAGGGGTTGTCGTAAAGGGCGTTCGTACGCACTTCTACTTGAAGGTGTGTAAATCCATTCCATAATCACACAACTCGGGCCAAAGGCTGACGATGATCATCAACGCAGAACCAGCTTTTCAAGGACAAAATGCAATGCGAGATCATCCCAACGTTGCTTGAAACAAAGGCGGTGCGGCCAAATCCCCACAGAATAGTTGAGGGTGAAACGTTGTTGGAGAGGGCGCAAGATGCGATTGTTCTGCTGAGAAACAAGGCCGTGAGCGGTGAAAGGCTGGTGTGGAGAGTTGCAGAAGATGACGCTGTTGCATGAGGTGTGGATGCGAGCGTTTTTTCACATCATTCCCCAATAAAAGCATTCTCTTCGACTCAAGAAGTGGAATCTCGTCAATTGACTAGATTTCATGACCCTCGATACCAGGGATCTGATACACTTAGAAGAAGCCATTCCTATCGATAAGAATCGGGACTCTGCGTTGGACGAGTTGACAATTTTTCGAAGAAGCAGAAATACTCTCGCATGAGCATGGACGAAGGCTGCCTAAAGCCTTGATACGCACAAGTCAGAAGCCACGCGAGGATCTGTTTAGATGCTTGCTCTCACCATTCTCCGCTCGTTGGTGCCATGAGTTCGATAGCTGGACCTAGGAAGATCACTCAATGCGGATCGCATTCCACCAGAAGAACAGAAGGATCGCACAGCAGGAGGATCACCGAACGAACACCGCCAACACCATTACCTTGACCTTAGGATAGGTCGCGAGGATGATTGATCAATAGAGGACGGTTGAGTTTTAGCCCATCAGCAACACGTCAAGCGGAGGCTACTGGGGGCTTTTTGTTCCTACGTCTTGGTAGAAGCTCATGGGCTCCAAGAAGGCGACGTTATCGTCTCGACAGATGCCACACCATCGGTATCCGCAGACCTCGGCTTCCGCGAAGATCCTCTGATTACTCGAGCTTTTCTAGACTTTGAACAAAATAAGTTCACAAATTGCAGCATGACATCCTGTGCTAATCTCAGATCTAGCCATGAGCTGTGTTCCTGAAGACATCAACGGAAATGGCCTGACGAATTTTGGGGTTCAATTTGTGGAGAGCTGCTTCGGTCTCACGATCCGGGTTGGGTTTGGAACTTACGAAGCCAATGAACTTGTCTCGGAAATTTTATCCTGTCTGATTTCACCCGTCTGATTGCGATGGCTGAATATCGATTGTCACATGTCAATACAAGTCACATCTAAGGACGTCTTTCTGCGAACTATCCCGAGAGGGAGCGAAAGACGTCCGCCATGACCTCTGGAGCAAAAGCAAAGTCTCTCGACCTTTTCGTTGGAGCCCCAACCGTCAACACCGTTGTCCAATACCGTCGCCCTTCTCATATCCCTCTTATGACTTCCCACGACTGGTGTGCCTCTGTGCAGTGTACACGTATTGTCCCACATCACTAGGTCGCCGACCTGTGTCCAAGGAATCGACAACACGTATGTATCTTGTGTCGCGTGGTTATAAAGATACTCTAACTTCTTTCGGCCTTCATCTTCAGGAAGACCATCGATATGGTGGCAATGCGACGGCACAAACAGGTTCATGCGTCCGCTGGGCTCGTGAAGCTGGGCGACTTTGTGTTTGCTCATAGGATGACTCCCCGGGTTGAGCTTGGCGAAGAACTCCGGGCATGCCTTCTTGCGAGAGTGCCAGAATGAATGACTTGCGACGTAGTCGTTGCTGACGAGCTCTCGCTTCCATTCATCAGGCAGGCCATCCCAAGCTGCGCGGGTGTCGGCGAACTCAGTGTTACCGCCGGCGCCCTGTGGAGGAATCTCGTGAGCCAAGAGGATTGAGAAGCTCGCTCTTTGCGCGTTGAAACTGCTGTCGACATGGAATAGCGTATTGCCCTTCGTTGTTTGTCCTTTAGCCTTGATCAATGTCTTCGATCAGTGAAAAGTTTACCTTGTTGATTTGAGCGCGTGGGTCACTTGAGCTGAGAATATTTCCGTTGGCGTCAATGTTCCCTTGATCTGTCAATTTTGGTGACTGCAATCTTGATTGCGCGCCAGTGTCTTTGCGCCGCTCAAGCTCTCCGAACTGCCGAGCGAAGGCAATGTGGCGCTCGTCATTTAGTTGGGTAGCTGGAAAGACCAAAACACCATACTGGGAACTAATCAGACGATGTTTCAATCGCATATTTTGAATTCTCTCACCTTCGAAATCGCTGATTTAATGTCTTTGATGACTGCATGTGGGATATGCTTGGAGAAATCGACGCCGGATACCTTTGCCCCAAACGTCGGGTGAAGCTGCTCAAGTTGAAGAGCCATGATGCACTCCTCAAATCTAGCGACTATTAACCGCTTCTGAACTAGTGCTAGTGAGTGTGTAGAGGTTAAGATAAAAGTACTTCTAAAGGCTCGCTTATTTAAAAGATATCGTGATGCCTTCAGCATCGCCCGTTCCTAGCGCAGCACGTGACTAACATTAGCTCCGGAGTAACCTTATTCCGGGGTTATTCCTCTAAGCGTAGTTATAAGTAACTATATTATAGCTACTCTCGTTATAATAGATTAAGCTCTTTAGTAACTATAAATATAGCCCTATAGGACGTTTCTTAATAGTTATAAGCCTAGCTCTAACTAGACCCCTAACTACTATTTTAAAATAAGCCTTTACTACTAAAAATACTTATTAAAACTTCCTCTCTTCCTCTCTCTTATTTCTTCTTTTCCTCTATATATATACTATCCTCTATTTCTAAATAACCTTAACTATAATATCTTCTACTACCCCTATAATAGTATTATACCGCCTAATTATATATAGGGATTTCGCTACCTAGTATATAATAATCTAAGCTAAAGCCTAAGCTACTAAAGTCTAGAAGTATATTAACCTAGATAACCCTAAGGGATTTTTATACCTAAGTAAAACCTCGTTAGAAACCTTAACCCTTAATATATATATTACTAAGCGAAACTAGGATACTAACGCCTAATACGTATAAGAGAAGAGCGCTTATAATTAATATATCGCTCTACTTAACTAAGAGGCTCTAGAAGAGGCTACTACTAACGCTACCTCTAGGATATAAATAACAAATAAACTATAACCCCTTTAGCCTCTAACTACCCTAGTTATAATTAATAAGAATACTATAGGTATATAGGAATAATACCTAGAGCACTTTTATTCGCTCGCTATATAGGAGTCTAAGTAAACCCGCGAGGATTAAGAGTTTAAGTATATTAACTATCTAATTATAGAGACTATTACTTATAATATTATTATACCTATACGTATAAAACTTCTTACTAAAGGGGATATAACCCTTTATAGCTTTATTATTAATCTTAAGTATTATTACGCTCTAAGCGAGGCTAGTACCCTTATTACTATTTAAGAGGAGTATACCTAGGTCCTTAAGAAGGTAAATAGGAGTATTAATCCTAATATATAGATTAAGGACTTTAGGGGTATTTACTTTTATACTACTTAGCTTAAGTTTCCTAAAGCGAGTAGTACCCTCGCTTTAAAAACTTTTCTTTAAGTAATAAGTTATTACTTTATACCTACTTAGGCTAACGTAGAGATTATAAATATCCTTAAATAGGAATAAGTAGGGACCCCTATCTCTAATATAAGCTAATATACTAATATATTCAAGGACCTCTTATATAAAGACGTACTCTACTCGAGGTTATAAGGATAAAGCGTAGGGGTCTTTACGATACTAGCTAGCTATATAGATAAGGCTAACCTATTAAGCGTTCCTATAACTAGTAATATATCTAGTAGTAAATAATACCTATATAAGTTAAGCTATTAATAGCTAAGTATTAAGTATAACCGCTTAGAAGCCGCTTTAACTAGACGTTACTAGAAGGGCCCTTATATATTAGTAATAGATATATAAGTAGCTTAGATCTATAACTAGTTAAATAATAACCTACGCTTTACTAATCTATATAGGGAACTTACTTATAAGGGCTAGCTACGCGCTATACCCTATAAGGGTAAAAACCGCTAAAATAATAAAAGGGGTAGTAAGGGTTTATCTAAGAAATCTAATATAGCCCTAAGCTACCCTATTAATATAATAGTAGTTACTTTCTATATAGCCCTCTTAAATAAGGTTAGGGATAATATAGTTAACTTAGATAAAGAGCGCCTAAGTATCTTTATAACCCCCTACTTAGGACCCTATATACTATATAAGTCTATAGTCCTAGATAACTATAGAGGGATATACCTTATAAATAATAAGTCCCTACTTATCCCCTCCTTAATTAGGTACTATAAAAGAGAATAGGTTAATTCTAGAATAGCTTTATACCTAATTATTATAAAAAGCACGTAGATTATTAAGAATACTCTTAATAGCTTAAAAAGTATAAATATAGAGGACCTTATACTCTATAATATAAGATATATAGAGAACTTTTATATTAATATTATCTCTAAAGCGTTATTTTAGAAGATAGGTATTTAGTATTTAGGGTATAACTATATACTTCGCTTTAGAACCTATAAGAATAGCGTTATAGTTAAGAAACTTATTAGGAAGGCGAACCTCGCCTTCCTTAAATATAAGCCTCGTTCCTTATACCCTATTCCTAGGCGGATCCCCCGAAGTATTAATACTATTATTAATAATATAAACTATATCCTTATAATATATAAGTAGACCTCTTTCGCACTACTACTAAACCGAAGCGATAATATAATACTTTAGTACCTCTAAAGTAGCTACCTTAGCCCTAAAGCTCTTAAGTAGCTTATCTACGCCGCTTAGGGGGTAAGGATTAAAGGCCTAACGCGCTTATAGTACTAATACTATATAGTTATATATACTAAATAGGTAATTTTAAGACGAATATTAGAAGATAAAGCAATACGCCCTTACTATAGAATCGCATAGGATCTCTTTAACTACCCTAAAGGCTTTAACTAAAACTAATAGCTCCTTATTATTAAGGATAAGTATACTAGTCGGCTCTTCGCATTTCTACGTATTAATAAGACCTATAGTAGCGTTATACTCGCTCTATATACCTTTAAGCAATAGGTATTTTAATAGAAGGGACTTTCTATTTATAAGATTAAATAAAACGTTAAGAGGTTAGTAATCTCGCTTATAAGCTATATAGGATATAAGGAATAGACCTATGTAGAAGGAATAGAGGTTAAAATAACCCCTCTATATATAAAGGAACTAAATAATAGAGGGGAGCGGGCTAGTTAGGAAGTTATTACTTAAATAATTAAAATACTCGCTATAGCTAGCTTACTTATAGAACTATAGGCTAAGATAGTACTAACTATAACGATACTTTATAATATAAGCCTACTTAAACGCTATAGCTAGTATTTACTACTATAGATTAAAGAGGAGTAGTTCTACTAGTACTTTTGCTAGTAGTAGCCTAATAATAGAGCGACCCTAACCCGCGACCTTCGCCCTTACTAGGGATATATATACGCCTATAGCTATTATATATACCCCCTTAAGAGGGAATGAGAGAGAGGAATTAATAAGAGAGACTTTAAGGTAGTACTATAGGGATATATTAGATATCTAGTAGGATATATACTAAACGCCTATAACCTATATAGGATCTAGATCCCTATATTATAATTAGTTATTATTATATAGAATATAACGTTTAATAATTAGACTTTCTATATAAAGGACGAGGTAAAAGAGGCTATCCTAGAAGACGCTATCTATAGTATAGTAAATAAGATCGAGGAACCTATATTATATATCGACTTTAAACTTTAGATCTTAGGCGTTATAAATAAGGATAAAGCTATATTAATACTTATAGCTAAAGAATAGTTACTTATACTAACCCTCGTTCCTATAACTAAGTTTCTAAGCAGAAGAATCCTAAAACTTCTAAAGGGATAGGTAAGCTAGAAGGGGGGGTAGCTATTATCCCCTAATCCTATACTAGAGCTAGATAAAAGCCTAACTCTAATAAGTAGAGTAGTAGATATAGTATATATATAAGAAATAAACCGCGTAGATAAAGCTATTAGGGAAGTTAATTCTAAAGGGGAATAGATTAAGGATTATATTATAATTAAACCTCTCCCTGCTTTATAAGACGTTTTTAAAATAAGTAAGTATAATAAAAATAAACCTTTAGATAGTAAGCCCTTAAATCTACTAATATAGCTATACTAGGGTAATAAGGAGAGGGCTAATACTAAACGGGGGTCTAACTAGGTATATAACTAGGAGGACTATAGCTAAATTTATTAAAGCTAATAACTATATAATCTACTACTTAGTAACCTATAACTAGGAATAATAGAGAGCGAACCCCGCTCTAGTTACTAGTTTTTACTATAATACTATATAGAGTAGGAGTAAGTATCTAGCTTCTTTAAGACTTTTATACCTAATTAGTAGAAGGCCTTCTTAGAAGCTAGTATAGGGTACTATACGCTCTATAGCTACGTTTATACTACTATTTATAGCATAAAGCCTGCTCGTATAACTATAATAATCTATAAACGTCTTATTACTAATAATCTTACTAAGCTACCTCGCTTATAGAAGGAACTTTTAAGCCTCTTATAGGCGCTCTAAACTCGCTTTAAAGAAGTAGCTAAGGTTAAGATAAGTAAATTATAATAAATAGATATATAGCGCGTTATTAATTAAGGGATAATAATAAAGAGACTAATCCCTCTAAAGTAAGTATTTACCTATAAATTTAATAAAGATAATATCCTCGATTAATATAAAGCAAGGATCTATATTTAGAGCGATTAGTAAGAGAAGTCGCCCCTCGAATAGACTTATATAGCAGCCCTTGCTACTTATACCTTTAGGGTAGTAATAGTAATTACTATATAATTCAACCTCAAAGTCAAATAGTTTAATATTATTAACGCGTTCCTAAACGCCTCCTAGGACCTAAATAAAGACCTTATTATTTATAAGTTACTAGATAGCTTTAAATAGCCTAGAAAGTATATTAAACTACGCTATGCGCTCTATAGGCTAAGGGATACGCTACTACTTTAATATAAGGAGTTCTCCTTAACCCTTTAGAACCTAGGCCTTAAGCCTATAAGTAAAGACCTATACCTCTTCTAGTTAACTAATAAGAAGGTTCTTATTATCTTTTATATAGATAACTTCCTTATCCTATTTTATAAGAACTACGAAGAGGTAGTATAAAGAGTAATCGCTAGCCTAAAGGAGGTATATAAGTTAAAAAAATAAAGCTTAGTTAAGTACTATCTTAGAATTAGAGTTATTTATAACTAAGCTGCGCGAAAGATATACCTCTCTTATAACTAATATATTAAGCGGGTTATAAAGAAGTTCGATCTACTCGATTTAAGAGCGCTAGTAACCCCCCTTCTAAACCTACTACTTCTAAAGAGTAAAATAGTAGTAATACTATTAAAGATAAAGAGTTTCTAAGAGAAGATTAGCTCTATACTCTATACTATTATTATAATTTAACCCGACGTCGCTTTTATATATTCCCTACTCTTAAGATCCCTAATAAACCCCGCTCCTTATTACTATACTACTACTAACTAGGTTATATAGTACCTATATTATACTTACTACCTTATAATACGCTTTAGTAACTTAGGGAGTAAGTAGGTACTACTAATTATAAGTAACGCTTTATTTATAGATAATAAGGAGACGTAGAAGTCGTCTTAAGGGTATATAATCTCGCTCTTTAGAGGGCTAATTTAATAAAAGGCTGCTTAATAGGCTATAGTTATAATATTAATAATAGAAGCAGAGCTTCTAAGCTTTAAATATATAACTAAGGAGACTATTACTCTTTAGAAGCTATTTAGAGATATCGCTCTTAAACTTAGCGATATCTAGAAGATTTATTATAATAACTAATAGATAATTCGTCTTATAGTAAGTAAAAAGGAATAGATCTTAACTAAGCTATAGTATATTAATATTTAGAATATAT
>JAVHLU010001219.1:0-34692 GCA_036785755.1 Colletotrichum ledebouriae | reverse complement strand
GAACGTATAGGGTTCTTATATTATTTTCCTTAACTAGTAGAGGGTATAGGTTAAATACCTATATAGTATTTCCCGAATTATACCTGCGAACTAGGTGAATTTGTTATAGTCTTTTTGCAAAGGGGCTATAGCGTAATTCCGAGCTCAATTCTTAAGACGTGAACCCTCGTGCGAGGAAAGGTATAATATCTAGTTAAATAGAAAGATTACCTACTAATATATATTATTTAGATAGATAAAGATATTATAAATATAAACGAACTTATTACTATATTTAAAATAAGGAATAAGAGATAGAATAGCTCTATAAATAAGTATAAGCTTAAAGACTTATCTAATAGGGTATTAAACTAATATTAGAGCCTAGTAAAAGACTACTAAAGCGCTTGAGAGGAAGACCCTAAAAGGACCCTATAGAATAATATAATATATATTATAAATAAGGAACTTACTACTTAATACGCTTTAAATAGATAATTAGACTAGAAAGAATATTATAACTAAGGCCTTACTATAAAATAAAGACATATAGCGCGCTTATTATATCTAAAGGCTTTACCTTAATAATAGTAATATTTATATCTAGCTTATTAATAAAAATAACTATATCTATTACGCCTGCCCTCTTAAATACCTTCTACCCTTAGTACTATAAGAACCTTTATAAATATAACTACTCTCCTCGCTAGAAGGTTAATCCCTACTCTTATTTAACTAATAAGAAAGGTTAGCGCTTAAGTATATATATATAAAATAAATTTTTATTACTAGGTAACCCTAGTAGTTATTACTACTACCTTTACCTACCTAGTATTAAGCGGATTCTTCCCTCTATATATATATTTTATAAAGGAGTATTAATACATTTATCCCTATTACCTTATAATTATTATACTTACACGTCTTACTTTATTACTATTATCCTCTCCTAAATATTAAGGACCCTTGCTAACGCTCTATATTAGTATACGCTTAGCGCTACTAGAGTAACGTATATTATATATACCTAGGTATTACTTTATTATAAATAGATAAAGCTCTAAACATAAAGATACTAAGTATATTACCCTTAACTATATTTACTACTATTTACTTAATATTAAGATCCCTTATTGAGTTCGGAATTACACCGCAGCCCCTTCGCAAAAAGACTATAATAAATTCACCTAGTTCGCAGGCATAATTCGGGAAATACTATATAGGTATTTTAACCTATACCCTCTACTAGTTATAGAAAATAATATAGGAACCCTATATATTCCTACTACTCGTAAGCAAACCCTCTAAATATTACTATATAAAGTTAGACGCGCGCTATACTAGGGCTAATTATATTAGAGCTAAACGGGCTACTAAGGCTCTCGTAGTAACGCCCTCGCTAAACCTTCTAGTAAGGTAAAAGCTACTATATAAGATAACTCCTTACCCTAAAAGGTTAACCTTCTAGTAAGGTGCTAAAAGTGCTACGAAAGCTACTATATAAGATAACTCCTTAACCTAAAAGGTCGACCTTCTAATAAGGTACTACGAATACTACTATATAAGAGGTAACTCCTTAACTAAAGAGGTCTTTCCTAAGAGGTTCTTATAGCTAGAAGTATAAGAAGCTCTATAAGTAGGGCTTTATACCTCTCCCTCTTTCTTATCCTTATCCCTTAACTATATTAGTACTAGACTTTATATATAAAAACGCTAAGCCCGCGCAAAGTATGCCCTTTAATACTAATAACGCGCGAGAGCTTACTAGAGAGTTTAGTATTAATATAATTAATAAAACCTGCTCTTTCTTTAACTACTCTATTATATATAAAAAGTATATTATTAGTATAGCCCTTAAGAGGGCTCTTATTAATACCCCTAGAGGGGATACTTACTATTATATTATAGCTAAGTAAGCGGACTTAGTAGTAGAAGCTAGGCAGGGCGTTATATACCCTATAGAGTAGCCCTTCTTCGAGCAGGTCCTCTGCACTATTAAGGCAGAGGCGGCCTAGGCCCCTTAGGGGTCGGTGAGTACGGCTTGCGCCGACTAATAGTTAAGATCCCTTATAGAAAGCTAGGATATTATATTTATAACTAGGACATCTTTAAGCGCGCTCATAACTAAGAGACCTAATATTATAGAACTAGTTATAATATCCCTAATACCCTATTTATTATCTACCTAGGTACTAATATATACCTTATTATCTAACTACTATTTATAAATTAAATTAAGTTCTATTACTAATTTCCTAACCTTATTATAAACTAAGAATAGGTATTTCTCTATAATATCGCATAGGACTCCCTTAAATATAACCTATACTATACTACTAACGCTACTAGCGTATTTATTACTATTAAGTCTAGGAATGCTTTGAGTATAGATAGTAAACTAGTTAATACTAAACGCGCTTAAGTTAATAAGCCTATTAAAGCTACTTAGCATAAATAAGCCCTTAATACTAGCTAACTTAATAAAGCTATTAATACTACTAAATACGCTAAACTATAATTATCAACTAAAATTAGTATAGCTAGTACTAGATTAACTCCTATTATTTAGAAAAAGGCTAATAAAATAGCTACCTCTAAGAAGTAAGCTACTAGCGCTAGTACCCCTAATATAGTAGATACTATTAAGCCTATTAAGGGAATACCAGCTTATAGTAAATATATTAGCTATATCTCTATCCTACTTAATAGATATAAGGATATATAAATCGCGCTAGCTATAGCTATCTCTAAGGGTTATATTAATAATATTAGTAAGATCGCGCTTAACTTAGGCTAATTTATTAAGTTAGCTACTAATAAGTTTAAGGTTATTATAGCTATTATCCCTAAGGGACTAACTAATAAGAGCCCGGGTTTTCTTAGCCCGAAGTAGTACCTTACCACTAAGGTATCTAATACGTATATAGCTTTAGCCGTAGGTTTAGATAATTATCCTAATTATAACCCCTCTTTTAGCGTTAGCCCCTATAATACCTCTAATTCGCCTGGCGCTACTATAACGCTTAATATTACCTCAAGCGTTAAGAAGATTATTATTACTAACTAGTAGTCTTATACTTATATCTCTAGCCTCTATTGCCTTACCTATTCCTCTATTAAGTTCTAAAATATATAAGAGGTAATTAATATATACCTTTAGTAAATCTACTTCTTTAACGCGACTAATATTATTACTACTTATTATACTAAACGCCTTACCCTATATACCCTTATCTAGAATAATATAATTATACTTAGTTTATATATATATATCTACGCCCTTAACTTATTTATAACTAAATAAATTATAAGTAACCCGGATTTTAGCGCTATATCGCTATTCTTTATTATTAAGTAGATATTATAATTTAAGTTTCCTAGTATATATACTAAGGATAATATGAATATTAGTTAGGCTATAGTTAATAGTAATAACGCTAGCGCTATCTATACCTTTTTAAACCTTAATAACCCTAAAGCTATAGATATAGCTAACTTTTAATATAAATATACTATAGACCTTTAAGGCCTTTGCGCTAATATTACCTCCCTTATTACTTTAATTATTATAATTTAAAATAATAGTATTACTAAGTTATACCCTAAGGTTAGTAATAAATCTCGCTACTAGTTCCTAGAGTAATATTAAGATAATACCTAACTAGCTACTACTTATAGTATTAGTATTAACTAACTTCTAGCTATTACTAAAGAGATTATTAATAATATAGATAAGGACTACCCTAACCTCCTAAAGATACCTAATACTATACCTAAGACTCCCTTAGCCTAAAGTAGGATATAATAATATATATAGAATAGAAAGGAAGTAAGGTTACTTAAGGTTATTTATATATAATAATATAGCTCTACTTATTAGCACGTTACTATAATAAGAGGTATAAATTAGATTTCATGTTATATATTATACTTAATATCTTTCTCTTCTTATATAAGTAATTAATACTAAACGCGCTTAGTATAGTTATCCTACCTAAGGGCGCTTAATACGTTTAACGCGTTAAATATACCTAAACGTAGTAAACCTTTATAAAAAGGCTTATCGCCTTTAAGGAAACAACCTTTAAAAATTATAGATTCTTCACCCTTATTTTTCGCCTACTACGTAGACTATATTAATACTACTTAAAATGTATAGGTATCTTATAAGGAAGATAAATAAGAACATCTTTTAAAAATTAAAAGCGATTCTTAATAACTATATTACTAAAGGTAATCCTTAAGAACTACTTTATATTATATTTCTAAGTTTTATTTACTAAGTCTAGTTATAGCTAACTCTATCTAACCTTGAAATAAAGGCGTAAATATACTAATAAGTACCCGTTCTTACTAGCTATTACCTAGAGCCTTATTATATATATAAGGCTTACTAATAAAGAGCTAATAAGAGCTAACAAGGGCTAATAAGAGCTAATAAGGGCTAATAAGGGCTAATGAGGGCTAATGAGGGCTAATAAGAATAGTATAAACTCAACTAAGCTATATAGACTTATACCTATCTAGACCTAGGATAAATTAGCTTAATTCTTTAAAAGACTAAGTAGATTTAAGCTTTAAATATATTGGGGCATAATAGTAATAAGAGAGTTCTTTTTCTTAGGTAGGCCTAGCTTCCTAAAAGGTAAAGATTAACCTTCCTAACGGAAGGTATTAATTATTTAAGAGTCTATAAGCTCCTCTAATAGATTTATATCAGTAGGCAAGGGCTTTAGGTCCTAGATATCCTATCCTTTAATACTAAAGGTATACATCTATAAAAGAAGGCTTTCGAGGTATATAACTACGCCTTTAAGTTATAACTATTACCGCCTTTATATTTAGCGATATAATTACTTATTATTTATATTATTAGTAAAATTCATAGATATACTTAAAGTTCCTCTTACGTAGATAATTATTCCCTAGGCTATAGTTAGCTTATAATCCCTTTTTATAACGTAGATATTAAGAAACTATATTAATATAGAAGTTACTATAATATATAACTCCTCGTAGGATAGGTTACTTAGTCCCGAGTTTCCTAGTGATACGTTCGACGTAGTAGGCGAAAGATATAGGTGAAAAATCTATGGATTTAGAAGGGTTTCTCCTTAAAGGCGATAAGCCCTTTTATAAGGGTTAACGCGTTTAGGTATATTTAATGCGTTGAACACGTTAAATGCGTTAGGCGCCCTTGAGCGGGATAACCGCGCTAAGCGCGTTTAGTATTAATTACCTATATAACAAGATAAAAGCGTTGCTTGTGATACGTAGTATAAACCTTAATTTATACCTATTATTATAGTAATATACTAATAAGTAGAGCTATGCTATTATATATAAATAACTATAAGTAACCTTACTTCCTTTCTACTCTATATATTTTGTTATATCCTGCTTTAGGCTAAGGGAGTCTTAGGTATAGTATTAGCTATCTTTAAGAGGTTAGGGTAGTCCTTATCCTTATTATTATTAATCTCTTTAGCTATAATAAGGAGTTAGTTAATACTAATATTATAAATAGTAGCTAGTTAAGTATTATCTTTAGATTACTCTAGGAACTAGTAGCGAGCTTTATTACTAACCTTAGGGTATAACTTAATAACGCTATTATTTTTAATTATAGTAATTAAGGTATCGAGGGAGGTAATATTAGCCTAAAGGCCTTAAAGGTTTATAGCGTATTTATATTAAAGGTTAGCTATATCTATAGCCTTAGGGTTATTAAGGTCTAAAAGGGTATAGATAGGGCCTGCGTTATTACTATTAACTATAGCCTAACTAATATAAGTATTATTCTTAGTACGTATACTAGGAAACTCGTATTATAATATCTACTTAATAATAAAGAATAGTAATATAGCGCTAAATTCTAAGTTACTTATAATTCGTTTAGTTATAAATAAGTTAAGGGCGTAGATATATATATATAGACTAAGGATAATTAAGCTATTCTAAATAAGGGTATATAGGGTAAGGTATTTAGTATAGTAAGTAGTAATAAGTTTAGTTATATTAAAGAAGTAGATATGCTAAAGGTATATATTAATTACCTCCTAAGTAGTTAAAAACTTTATATAGGAATAGGTAAGGCGATAGAGGCTAGCGATATAAGTATAGGATTACTATTTAGTAATAATGATCTTCTTAACGCTAGAGGTAGTATTAGGCGTCTTAGTAGCGCTAGGCGTATTAGAAGCGTTAAAAGGGCTAATATTAGAGGAAGGGTTAATATTAGAGTAATTATCTAGGCCTAGAGCTAATACTATATACTTAGTAGATAACCTAGTAATAAGGTTTTATTTAGGGCTAAGGAAGCCTAGGCTCTCTTATATTAGTCCCTTAGGGATAGTCGCTATAATAAACTTAAACTTATTAGTAGCTAACTTAATAAATTAGCCTAGGTTAAGAGTAATAGCGCTAATATTAGTAATATAACCCTTAGAGAGCGCTATAGTTAGGGCGATCTAGGTTTCCTTATATCTATTAAGTAATATAGAGATATAGCTAGGATATTTATAATAGGCTTATATTCCCTCGATAGCCTTAATAATATCTATTATATTAGGGGTGCTAATACTAGTAGCTTGCTTCTTAGGAGTAGCTTTCTTATTAGTCTTATTCTAAGTAATAGGAGTTAATTTAGTACTAGTTATAATAATATTAGTTAATAGTTAAGGTTTAGTATATTTAGCAATATTTATAGCTTAGTTAGGTTAGCTAGTATTAAGGGATTATTTAGGCTAAGTAGTATTAATAGGTTTATTAGCTTAATTATATTTAGTAATAATAGGTTTATTATCTCTATATAAGGCCTCTCTAGAATTAATAGAAATAGGTGAGCTAGCGATATTAGTAATATAATATAGGTTATATTTAAGGGAGTTCTATATAATATTATAGAGAGATAGCTACTTAAGGTTTAAGATAGCATTAGGAAATTAGTAATAGAACTTAATTTAGTTTATAAATAGTAGTTAGGTAACTAAGTAGATATTAATACCTAGGTAGATAATAAATAGGGCATTAGAAATATTATAACTAGTTTTATAGTTTAAGGTCTCTTAGTTAAGGGCGTACTTGAAGATTTCTTAGTTATAAATATAATATCTAGGCTTATTATAAGGGATCTTAATATTAGGTAGGTCGTAGTAAATATAACTAAGGGTAATATACTTAATATCTTTATATTTAAAGCGTTATCTATTTATACTAAAGTAATACCTAGGTATATATAATATAGGTTACTCTGGCAGCGCTAAGCGCTTAATAATATAGAGGGTTAGTAAGGTTCCTTAACGTCTAGAAGAGGATAATAGTAATAAAAGGGGATATATAAGTATAATAATAGTAAAGTAATAGGGTTAAAGGTATTTCTTCTATAAAATATATTTATAGAAGGAAAATACGCTTAATACTAAGTAGGTAAAGGCGATAGTAATAACTAGTAGGGTTACTTAGTAATATAAATTTATTTTATATATATATACTTAAGTGCTAATTTTTCTTGTTAGTTAAATAAGAGTAGGGATTAACCTTTGAGTAAGGAGGGTAGTTATATTTATAAAGGTTCTTATAGTACTAAGGGTAAAGTTAGTTTAAGAGGGAAGGTGCGATAGATATAGTTATCTTTACTAATAGGATAGATATAAATATTACTATTATTAGGGTAAAGTCTTTAGATATACTAAGCGCGCTAAATATCTTTATTTTATAATAAGGCCTTAGTTATAATACTCTTTATAGTCTATATATCCATTTAAGGCGCTTTAAATAGCGCGTTCCTTATTTATAATATATATTATATTATTCTCCTAGGTTCTTATAAGGCTTTCTTCTTAAGCGCCTTAGTAGTCTTTTACTAAGCTCTAATACTAGTTTAATACCTTATTAAGTAAGTCTTTAAGCTTATACTTATCTATAGAGTTATTCTATCTCGTATTCCTTACTTTTAAATATAGTAATAAGTTTATCTATATTTATAGCGTCTTTATATATTTAAATAGTATATATTAGTAAGTAACTTTTCTATTTAACTAGATATTATACCTTTCCTCGCGCGAGGGTTTACTTCTTAAGAATACCTTTAATCTTAAAATACTTATATACTTTAAGCTAATAAATACTATTATCTTCCTTAATATTAACTAGACCTTAGTAGTTATCTTAATAGTTAAATAGGTTACTACTAGGGGCTAATACTAGTATAAGCTAGATAATAGATATAACTAGATAGATATTTATATTAGGTAAAATATTAAGGTAGTATACTAACTTACTAATATATTTAAAGACCTTAAATAGAATATACTAGTAGCTATACTTTAGGTTTAGCTATCCTAGTAGGTAATATCCTAATCTTATCTTTAGGTATACCTAGTCGCTAGGCTTAAAAGTAATAAAACGATATCTTTTATTATACTATTCCTTTATATATAGCTAAGCTATTATAATTAAAATCTTTACTTCCTCCTAGAAGATTTCGCGGTTTATCTTAGGATTAGTATTACCTAGGATATTTAACGCGTTATTAGTATTTATACTATATAGGATTTAGTTTAGTAAATAACTAATAACTTATAAGTAGGCGTTATTAAGGTTATATTAAAGGCTTAGTAGTCATATTACCTAGTTATTATTAACGAGGTTAAGGAAGTAACTAATAGCTAGTTTAATAGTTTAGTTCTTACTTTCTAAAATACTATTAGTTTAAGGATAATCTACTATTAAGAATCTTAATTTTATATATAATTTAGCTTATAGTGCGGTCTAAAACTTTAATAAGAACTTCTAGTTATAATTAGATATAATAGCTTTTAGGGTTCCCTAGTTACTATATTAGATATTATAGGCTACGCCTGGATTAAGCCTACCTAGGCTTCTGCCTAGGTTCAGTGCCTTAAGGAGCTACCTAGGGCCTACCTAGGGCTTATCTAGTTATTCCCTATAGACTAGCGAAATCTCTATTAGAGAGGAAAACTTCCCCTTTTCCTCTTTAGCTTAAATAAAATAGTATTATAATAATCTCCTATTAAATAAACTTAGGTCTAACCCCTTATATATTTAAGCTTATTATTATAAGAATAAGATAAGGTTAAGCGCTACTCCCTACTAGTTAGTAAGATAGCTAATAGTAGTATAGCTAAAACTTAAGCTAAGCTATTATAAGCTAATTTAGTAGTAGTAATAGAGTCCCTCTAGTAATAGTTATAAGAAGTTAAATAAGGGAATAGCTAGTATATAGCTATATAGACCCCTATAAGTAATACTAGTAAGGTACTAATAATACCTAGTATAATACGCTAGAAGTTACTACTCTTATTTCTAAAGTTTTTAGGTAAGTAAAAGGAATATACTACTTAGGTATAATAAATAAGGTATAGGATTACTATAAATAGGGCGTTCTATACTATAGATATAGAGGTATAATACCTTATTAACTCCTATTTAGATACTATAGCCTAGTAGGTAGTCTCTACTTTCTATAGAGCTAGGGGGGGTAGGGGAAAATATAACCCTAAGGACTTTATAGCCTACCTAGATTAGATATATAAGGACCTAAATATCTAGTTATAAGCTATAGCCTAATTATAAACCTTCTAGTAGAAAGAGAACGAATGCCTAGTAATCTTCTTACTAAGATTTAAGTAAATACTAGCTAATATAAGTAGTATAAACTAGCTTAGTTAAGTTTAGATCTTACTTCTAGAGGCCTCTCTTATCCCTAGGCTAAGGGACTAGCTAATTAATATTAACCTATTAGCTAATTATAATAGCTAGCTCTTAAGGGTCTAGAGTATTATATAGAAAGTAGAGCGCTAGAAAGTTATTAATAATTACTTAGTAACCTACTAGAGACTTATTACTAAGGATACTAAGGGGGATATTTATATAACTAGAGCTATTTATATCTTATAAGTTATAGAGGTAAGGTGCTATAACTATTAAAACTCTAGGTCCTCCTTAGGTACCTCCCTAGTATAATATTAATAGCCTTAGAAGGGTATAAGGGACCCCTATATTTATTATACTTATAGAGCTAGAGGTTATATTACCTAGCGCTACTTTAATAAAGAGGACTAGCTACCTAGGGTTATAAGAATAAAGACCTTAAAAGAAGAACTAATATACTATAAGGTTATAAATAACTACTAAGTTATAACTAACTCCTTAAAAGAAGATAAGGAGTTAGAAAAAGACTAACTCTAGAGCGAAATTAGGCCCTAGAGCTTACTAAGAAGGAGATATTTAATTAGGAAGAATATAAATAGGAATAACTAGCTAATTATAAGTTTATTATTATTTAGGTTAGAGTTAATAGAGGATATCTAGCTTATACCCTAGTAAATACTAGGAGTAATACTTATATAATAATTAATCTTTCCCTAGCTTAATACCTCTACCTTCTATATATTAAAAAGATATACTAACTTATAAGAAAGTATATACTTAGTAGATTATTACTAGGTAATATAGTAGGTATAGTAATATTTAACCTAGAAATAAGTAGTTATACCTAGCGTATTTTTATATATATAGTTAATAGCTTAAACCCTAATATCCTCTTAGGGCGCCCCTAGATAGAGCAGAGCTAGGTTATTTATAACGCTATAGCCTACTAAGTATACTATAGGAGGGGATAGGTTAGGCTATACCTAAAGGACTAAGAAGAAACGCCCCTTATAAAGGAAATAAAGGCTATAAGGTTCCTTAATATACCCTCGTTTTTTATAATCTACTAAGGCCTAGCGAGATAATAAAGTAAGTACTAGGAGGGTATTATAGAGGTACTAGTATAAGTTATTAGCTTAGCTAATATTAAGAAGACTTAAACTTAAAGCTAAAGGAGGATTAATAATATTTTTTACTAAGCTAGGTCTTAAGGTAGTTTCTTAGCCTATTTAACTTTAATAAGGCTTACTTCTTACCCCCTAAGTAACTAGGAGTAAATTACTAGATTAACCTTATACTAGGACTAGATAGGAGGGAGCTACTACTCCCCTAGGGCCCTCTCTATAGTATATTAAGAGAAGAGCTATTAATTTTTAAAAAAACCTTATGAGAGCTCTTAAATAAGGGGTTTATTAGGGCTAGTAGCTTACTTACTAGGGTCTTAATACTCTTTATAAGGAAGCTAGGTAGGGGAATTCGCTTCTATATTAACTATAACGCTCTTTATATAATTACTAAGAAAAACTACTACCCCCTCTTACTAATCTCTAAGATATTATACTAAGTAAGTATAGCTAAGTAATATACTAAGCTAGATATAGTAATAGCTTTCTATAAGTTACGGGTAATAAAGGAGTATTAAGAGAGAACTATATTCTATACCTAGTATAAGCTATTTAAGTAAGTAGTTTACTTATTTAGCCTAATTAATACCCTTACTCGCTTCTAGTAATATATTAATAATACCTTATAAGACTTCTTTAATAACTTAATTACTACTTATATAAATAATATATTAATTTATTCTAATAAAATAAGAGAAGACTATAAGAGGAAGGTCTAGGAGGTCCTCTAGAGGCTAGTAGATATAAGCCTAAACCTTAACCTTATAAAGTACGAGTTCTTAATAAAGAGGGTTAAGTATATAGGGTTTATTATAATAATAAGAGAGGGTCTCTCTTATAACCCTGAGAAACTCTAGGTAATTACTAAATAATTACCCCCTACCTCCCTAAAGGGGGTCTAGAGCTTCCTAGGGCTTATAAACTATTATAATATATTTATATTAGAATATAGGGATATTATTAGATTACTTTTACTACTTATTAGAAAGAATATAATATTCAAATAGGGAGATAATTAAAAATAAGCTTTCTTATAGCTTAAGTAGCTTTTTAATACCTAGCTAGTACTCTATTAGTTTAATCTAGAAGATAAGACTATTATAGAAACTAACTATTTAGGATTTATATTAAGAGGGGTACTCTTATAAGTTAACTTAAAGGGTATTTAATATCCTATAGTATTCTACTTATAGAGGCTCTCGCTTATAGAGTATAATTACCCTATTTATAAGAAGGAGCTCCTAATAATCCTTTCTTACCTATATATATAGAGCGCGGAGCGATATAATATAATTACTTTTAAGGTACTAATAATTATTAGGGGCTTAAATACTTTATAAAGAAGTAGCGCCTTATAGAGCGCTAGAGCTAGTAAGTAAAGAAGCTATCTTAATAAGATTTATTATTAAATACTACCTTAATAAGGAAGTAGTAGCCCCTAATACCCTCTTTTAGAGAAAATAGAACGCGCTATAAGAGTAAGATAACGAGTAGAAGTAGGGGAGGGTCTTATAGCTAATACTAAACTACGCCTACCCCTATAGGGACCTTATAGTTAGCCCCCTAGTAAGGAGAAGTTAGAAGGGCTATATTAATATCCTAGATATTATAGTCTTTAATAGCAACCCTAAACTATAAATATTATAGCCAGAAACTATAAAGAAGGACACGACGTATAAAGCTATATACTATATAGTTACCTACTAGCTTTAGAGCTTCTTACTAGATATAAAGGCTGAGGTTTAAATTAGTAAGTATAATATTAATAGTTAGGGGAGACTAATATCTAGGGGGAGTCTATAGGTACCTAGTAGGGAGGATAATAATAACCTACTAGGGGAGCTTTATATAAAGATTATTTAATAAAGCTATAAGTTAAGTATAACTACCTACTTAGGCTATAATAGCACGCTAGATATAGTAAGCTAGTAGTTCTATTAGCTAGGATAATTATAAATAGTATAGAGATTTATAAGGAACTATAATATTTATAGAGGGATATATATCTAGAGGTAAGCCAAGAGGGGCTTCCTAAAGCCCCTACTAGTACCTACCTAATTATATTTAGACCTCTTAATAAACTTTATTATAAACTTACTATTATAAAGGATAACGCTAGCTAATACTTATAGGTTATAGTAGATAGGCTAGGTAGGTTAGTAATATTAGAGGAGATAGATATTATAGAAGTAGAAGCTTATACTTACTAGTTCCTTACTTCTTACTTCTAGTTCTATAGGTTCTTATATAGTATTATTAGTAATTAAGGGTCTAACTAGGTAAGCTACTTCTAGGCTAAATTCTATTAGCTTACTAATATAAAGAGGCTATTAAGTACTATATATTACTTATAAACTAATAGTAATACTAAGAGGTAGAACTAGGAGATCTAAGCTATTCTATAGGTATTAATAACCTGGGTATAGGATAGCTAGGGGTAGCTCCTACTTATTACCTAGCTAGTGCTCTATAATAGGGTTAGTAGTATAACTAGGCTCTTGCTATTCTTCTTAGAATATAGGTATTATATTAACCCTATATTTATAATAAATAATATAGTAGAGGAGGCCCCCTCTAGGGATATAATAGCTACTCTCTTAGTAATAAGGCTATAGGAGGCGGTAGACTTTATCTAAGTAAGTATTATAGCTATTTAATAATATAATAAGGAGAATGCGAACTAGTATAGGATACCTATAGAGGAGTACTAGGTAGGTAATAAGGTATAGCTTTTAATAGCTAATTATAAGAGCCCTAGGCCTAATAAGAAGCTATTATAGTTATACTATAAGTATATTATAGTTAGAGTCCTAAGCTTATATATTATTAAGTTAGATATACCTAGTAATATCTACCTAAGGTTCTATATAGACCTCCTCTAGATAGTACTAGAGGGCCCCTTACCTATATAGATAAGGATAAACCCCTAGCTACTACTAATTATAACTAATAATAGTAAATTTAAGTAGTACGTAGAGGAGATATATATAGTATAATAGAAGGTAATTAGGCGAGGGTAGAGGTATAAGGTGCTAGTTAAGTAGGAAGGGTATATAGAGCCTACCTAGGAGCCTATAGAGGCTATTATAGAGACTATTGCAGTAGATAGGTATAAAGCCCTATATAGACTAGTTATAAATAATAATAGCAATATAGCCTATACCTAGGGGGGGACTAGTTAGGAGGGGGGATAGTATTATAAGCTATACCTAGGTTAAGCTTACTTAGGCGTTTACCTAGGTTTACTACCTTAAGGAGCTACCTAGGGCTTACCTAGGGCTTATCTAGTTATTCCCTATAGACTAGTAAAATCTCTACTAGAGAGGAAAACTTCCCCTTTTCCTCTTTAGCTTAAATCAATAGTATTATAGTAACCTCTTATTAAATAAACTTAGGTCTAACCCCTTATATAGGGAAAGGTTAATTATTATATACGTATTACTCCTAGTATTTACTAGGGTATAAGCTAGATATCTTTTATTAACTCTAATTTAAATAATAATAAGCTTATTATCAGCTAGTTATTCTTATTTATATTCTTCCTAATTTAATATCTCCTCCTTAGTTAGCTTTAGGGCTTAATTTCGCTCTAGAGTTAGTCTTTTTCTAACTTCTTATCTTCTTTTAAAGAGCTAGGTACTACTCAGTAGTTATTTATAGCCTTATAATATACTAGTTCTTTTTTTAAAATCTTTACTTTTATAACCCTAAGTAGCTAGTCCTCTTTATTAGGGTAGCGCTAAGTAATATAACCTCTAACTTTATAAGTATAATAAGTATTAAGCTCGGAATTACGCCGCAGCCCCTTCGCAAAAAGACTATAATAAATTCACCTAGTTCGCAGGTATAATTCGGGAAATACTATATAGGTATTTTAACCTATACCCTCTACTAGTTAAGGAAAATAATATAGGAACCCTATACGTTCCTACTACTTATAAGTAAACTCTCTAAATATTACTATATAAAGTTAGACGCGGGCTACACCGGGGCTAATTATATTAGAGCCGAACGGGCTACTAAGGCTCTCGTAGCCTGGAAAAGCTACTATATAAGATAACTCCTTAACCTAAAAGGTTAACCTTCTAGTAAGGTAAACGCTACTATACGAGAGGTAACTCCTTAACTAAAGAGGTCTTTCCTAAGAGGTTCTTATAGCTAGAAGCATAAGAAGCTCTACTACTATAAGCAGGGCCTTATACCTCTCCCTCTTCCTTATCCTTATCTAACCTATAATAAATCCTTAACTATATTAGTACTAGACCCCGTATATAAATACGCTAAGCCCGAGCGAGGCACGCCCTTTAGCGCAAATAATATAGAGGGGATCGCTAGAGAGTTTAGCCTTAATATAATTAATAAAACCCGCTCCTTTATTAACTACTCCGCTATATATAGAGAGCATATTATTAGCATAGCCCTTAAGAGGGCTTACCTTAATACCCCTATAGGGGACTCTATAAGGCGTAATAGTATTAGAGCTAAGCAAGTAAACTTAGTAGTAGAAGTTCGGCAGGTTATTATATACCCTATAGAGTAGCCCTTCTTTAAGTAGGTCCTCTGTATTACTAAGGTAGAGGTAGCCTAGGTAGCCTAGGCGAACGTCGGTAAGTATAGCTTATGCTAACTGCTTTAATATAGAGAGAGCGTTGCTAACGACGGCATAGCTGCTGGCGGACGAAGCGGTAATAGAGGCGGTATTCTAATCGATCGTTAGCAGTGCACTCGGCAAGCTATGCGCCTATAGTGGGCTTACTGACGGCGGCGCGGGTAGTGCGCGAGAGGAAAAGTCGATAGTTTCGTAGTTTGAATAATCAAAAACCACGTTATTATCGATATGAAGTTGAAGATCGTGAGGCTATCTAGTGGGGCACGTATAAGTGCGGCTATAGTTAGGAAAGGATCACGTGACCGAAGGCTATATATTGTCAGGAGGCGCGGAGTTAGAAGGTCTATTGCACTTAAGCAGGTAAAATCACTATGCAGTGGCCAGAGGCCTTTTACTACCTATACTAGGTAAGTAACTTCGGGTTTAGTAGGCTAATACTTTTATTTAGCTTAGTTAAGTGCCTTACTAATATAAGTAATTAGGCGTATATTAGTACGCTTAATAGGGTT
The DNA here is from genome assembly GCA_036785755.1 of Colletotrichum ledebouriae. Lineage (NCBI taxonomy): Eukaryota > Fungi > Ascomycota > Sordariomycetes > Glomerellales > Glomerellaceae > Colletotrichum > Colletotrichum ledebouriae. The sequence goes on along the minus strand of JAVHLU010001219.1, from coordinate 18,796 downwards.
ATAAGGTTTCTATTTAATATTATTAGCTAGCTAGAAGATTAGCGCGGAGTATCTATTTTCCTTTAATAAGTTAAGCTGGATAAATAACTACTTATTAGGGTTATAATAGAATAAGGCGTTATTTATTATTAATACGTCCTTAATATTATTAAAGCTAGCTACTTCTTCTAGTATAGGTTTAAAACGTATCTTTTAACAGAAGACCTTTCTTATAGCACCTTTATCCTTCCCTTAAGCTTAGGCTTAAGTAAGTAATATTATTTTATACTATTAGAGCGGTTAAATACAATAGCTATAGTATAGTATTATATATTATAGAAACGTAGTTATACCTATTATTTAGTATTTAAGCTAGTAGAGGTTATAAGGGTATTTAATCTTCTTAATATTAGTAATATAGTCTTAAGTATTTAATAGTCTAAATATATTAATAGTAAAGCTAAGTAGCCTAATAAAAGGGTATTTAATAAATAACTTCTTTACTAAAGATAAGAGTTTAATATTTATAAAGAGTTTAAGAATTATATTAAGGTGGTTAAGGTAAGTATTAAGGTCTTTCGAGGTGATAACAATATTATTAATAGATATATAGGTATATTCCTTATATAGTTATAGGAGTCTATTTATAACGCGTTAAGCGTAAGCAGGCGAACTATAGAATCCTATAAGTACTACCTTCGAGCGTTCTTATCCCCAGTAGCTAATTATAGTAAATCGATCTTAATATTCCCTTTTAATAAGAAATTAATAGAAAAAGGATTAAGCGTTAACTATAGTAATCTATAGTTTATTATAAAGGCGTTTAATAACGTTTTGCTATAGTAGCTATAAGAGACTGGACGCGGCCAGCCTATATAAGCGCATGTATAGTGCATATCTAGCACGAAGTGCGCGGAATAGCAGATCTTTTGCGCATAGCGTAATTAGTTATTATATCGCTATAGCATACTACCTAAAGCGTTAGAATGGCCTCTGGCTACTGTATAGTGATTTTACCTGCTTAAGTATAATAGACTTTCTAACTCCGCGCCTCCTAATAATACATAGCCTTCGGTCACGTGATCCTTTCCTAACTATAGCTATACTTATATATACCTATTAATAGCCTCACGATCTTTAACTTTATATTAATAATAACGTGGTTTTTAATTATTTAAACTATAAAACTATCGACTTTTCCTCTTGCATACTACCCGCGCTGCTATTATTAAGGCTAAACTCTCTAGCGACCCCCTCCGCGTTATTTATACTAAAAGGCGTGCCTTGCTCAGGCTTAGTATATTTATATATAGGGTCTAGTACTAATATAGTTAAGGGATAAGGATAAGGAAGAAGGAGAGGCATAAGGCCCTGCTTATAGTAGCAGAGCTTCTTATACTTCTAGCTATAAGAACCTCTTAGGAAAGACCTCTTTAGTTAAGGAGTTACCTCTTATATAATAGTATTTATAATACCTTACTAAAAGGTCGATTTTTTAGGTTAAGGAGTTATCTTATATAGTAGCTTTTATAGTACCTTTAGTACCTTACTAGAAGGTTAACTTTTTAAGTTAAGGAGTTATCTTATATAGTAGCTTTTCTAGGCTATAAGAGCCTTAGTAGCCTGTTTAGCTCTAATATAATTAGCCCTAGTGCGGCGCGCGTCTAACTTTATATAAGGGTTTGCTTATAAGTAATAGGAATATATAGGGTTCCTATATTATTTTCCTTAACTAGTAGAGGGTATAAGTTAAAATACTTATATAGTATTTCCTAAATTATACTTATAAACTAGGTAAATTTATTATAGTCTTTTTGCAAAGGGGCTGCGGCGTAATTCCGAACTTAAAGCGTTATAATTTTCCGCGCACTTCGTGGGTCTCCTGGACTTAGCCCTTTTAGCTATATAGAAGTTAGGGTTCGAATCCCGCTTGCTATAGCGTGTTAATAGCGGATAGTAGGGCTGTGCGCTAGCATAGTCCTAAGTTAGGCTTAGAGGGTATATACGTGGCGACGTTAGTTACATAGACCTCGGGGTCTATATATGCTTATTTATCTTATCTCTACGCTTAAGGGACTAAGCGCCTAGAGTAGGGGGTAATTATAAGAAACTGGATGCAGCTAGCCTATATAAGCGCATATGTGGTGCATATCCGGCACGAAGTGCGCGGAATAGCAGATCTTTTGCGCATGGCGCAATTGGTTATTGCATTGCTGCGGCACACCACCCGAAGCGTTATAGTAGCATAGGGTATATGTTAGGGATTATAGCTTTTTTAGGGGCACGTAGGTCTATAACTATCCGGCCTTCATACTTACTATTTATAATTCGCTATATAGCGAATATAGGGGTTTTAAATAATATAGGTCTAGAGTTACCCTATTTTATATAGTTTTAAGTATAGAGCTTATCTAAAGTTTTATTAATAAGTTTCTTATCCTCTTTATTAATACAATAACGTTATTATCTAATATTTATATTTAACTATCCTTTAATAAGTTTAACCTTATAGTATTAGTCTTTTAGAAGATTAATTAGTCCTTAGTCCTTCTAGATCGCAGGGTAATATAATATAACCTCTTTAAGGTATTAAATAGCTTTAGCGTCTTAGTTATAGATATATATACCTTCCTTAGTAATAACTACTAGTAAGTTTTTAGGCTTAGTTATACCTATCTTACTATTTAGGTTAATATTCCCCTTATAGATATCTCTATAATTTAGCGTTATATTATCCTCTATTACGCTATAGTTAGTAAGCGCTTCCTTACTAGTTAGGTTAGAGATCTCTACTTATCTACTAACTAGTAGTTCTAGTAGCTAAATAAGTATTATAAGCTTACGATTTAAAAGGCTAAAAATAGCGTAATACGTTAGATCCTTATATAATAATATTAAAAAGACTATTTATAGTTAATCGCAAGTCTTTAGCTTAAGGTATTTATTAGACTTAAAGAGCGCTAGGGTTCTAAGCTTAGTATCTCGTTTAATCTTGAATAGGTAAGGAGCGTTATTAATAATAGGAATAAATAGTGAATTACCTATATATATATATATATACCCTTCGTGCTTTAGGCTAAATAGAAGGGACTCTATTTTACTAATAGGATATTAATTTAGATAGTAGAGCGATTATATAGCGCGATAGTTATATTTCTTATAATATACATATTATAAGCTTTTAAAGGGACTTTTAAATAGATTTAAGAGGGAATTTAAGTATTATTATAAGATGCGATCTGGGCGTATAATTCCAAGTTTAGGATATTAGGCCTATTAGGTATATAAAGTCTTACCCTATAAGCAAGCTAGTATCTAAATAAGGGATAAGCTATACGCCTATATAGAGCTTAGTAGTTGTAAGCACGGCGTGATATTTCGAATGAAAATTGAGATTTGAATAGGTGAATATATTGAATCGTTTTTTTCCATATTCTAAAGCATAGAAAAGCTAGGAAAGAATGTATGTATATATAGTTAATACTCCGCAAGCTCCGAAAGTCGTAATAATGTATAATATAGCTAGCTTAAGCTTATTATAGCTAGGTTTAGCTAGTTTAAATCTTATATACCGGATTAATATCTTAAACCTATTTAGTTAAATCTTATTAGATTTAGTTAAACCTTAAGGTTTGATTTTATCTTATTATCCTAGATAAAAGTATAAGCCCTTAGTATAAAGTATTATACTATATACCGTTCGATGCGTAATATAATAAGGATATTAAATATATCCTTTATTCTCTTATGACTGTTATATTCATAGAGATATAGGGCTTTAAGGATAGGATTAGATAAAATCTTATTCTATTTCCAACAGTAGTTATTATATATCTATTAGGTTATTATCCTTATATAAGAATTAAGAAGGTTACCTAAGTAAAAGTCTTAAGACTTCTAATACCTTAGAGCTTAAATACCTTAGGTTCTCTTAAGAGGGTATAGAACTATTATAAGCAAGCTTTACTTATAACTCAGTATTCTGCGCTAGTATTAATATAGATTATAATTAGCAGTCCGTTATAATAGCCTTAGCTAATAATCTTAGCGTACATATAGCGGTATAAATATATAACTATATATTACTATAGCTTAACGGGATTAATACGTATTATATTTAGCTAAGGGGATAGCAGGGTCTAGTGCGAGAAGATACCCTCGAAGTTAGTATATAGCTTAGTATTATAAAGGCATATTTCGCAGGAGTATATTCCGGGATCCTTAAGGAGCGAATTTTAGAATAGGTTAATATTAAAAATAGGGTACTTATCCTTATATCTAGGGATATAACCTAGAGGGTATTTATAGTAATAAGCAGGTCAAGTAACTAGGTTAATATACTTAGTATTATCTTCTTATTATTCTTAGTTGTTCATATTATTAGTACTAATAACTAAGTCTTCTTTATATAAATCTAAATCCTTACTAGCCTTAATATATTAGATATAGTTAAAGTTGCTCTTATCTAATAAAGTATATACTTCCTCTTCTGCTTACTCGTAACTAGTCCCCTTAATTATATATACTAAAGGGTAATTAGGTAGTTAAGGATATTAAATACGTTAACTAGGCTATTTATATTAATATTTAAACCTTCGTCTTTAGTTAAACTAAATTTCCTTGCGAGAGGAGCTTAATAAGGGTTTAATAGTAATATTAATAGCTTGCTTTATAAGTCTTAATAGTAATAAGCTAGATATAGTCTCCTTTAGGTTTATATAGTATAGGTAACGAGTAGTAGTAGTATAGCCTACCTTCGAGGTCTCTTCTAGTAATAATCGCATCGCTATAGTTCTTATATAGGCTATCTTAATAGATAGTTAAACTAGTACTCGCTAGGATACTTTAGTAACTATTTAATACTAGCTAGGGACTATCTTCTATAGGCTTATAATAAACTTATTATAGTTTATATTACTAGTTAGCTAAGGAATACTAATAACTAGTTCTATATCTATCTTATTATATATAATAATTATTACCTTAGATTTGCTCTCTTCTATATCCTTATAAAGTTAAGTAACCTTAATTAGCTAGTATTAAATATTACGTTAATTATATATATTATATAGAGTATACCTCTCCTTCGTTAAACGTGCTTTAGTAATTTTATAGGGTAAATAAAAACGTTTAAGTAATAACTCTTTCTAATAGTATAATCTATAGTTAGGGTCTTTAAGTTCCGCCTTTTTATTAAATATTCGATTAGTATAGTACGAGTCTAAGGTATATCTTAGTAAGGTTTGATATAGGTTAAGGGTAGCGATAGCTAGGTTCTTATTATCTAACTTAACGTAGCTATTAATAGTATTATTAAAATAATATATATTTTAGTAGATAGTCTTTAAACTACTATTAATATATATATTATTAAATTTATTATTATATAGAAGCAGATAAAATAACTTAGTTATAATAGTCTTAAAACGAGGGGTACTACGCCTAGGTTCTATAACTAATTTACTAGCTATTACCTATACTACCCCTTCTTTATCTATAGGGAGAAGGAATATAAGAAAGTTATAGCTAATTATAAACTTATTAGTATTAGATAATAGTTTAATAGTATCTCTTAGCCTAGCTAGTAATTAAGGGCGTTAATCGCCTTAGCTATTACTATTACTATAGCTAGGGCTACCTCCTCTATTACTTTAGCCCTTAGGATTACTATTATTACCTCTATTACTAGGATCTCTAGGTAGTATAAGTAGTAATAGTAATAGAGGAGTATACTCTATATATTTAATATCCTAATTATATCTTTTACTTTTATCAAGGTTTAATAATCTAGCTTCTAGTTCTTAGGCGCCTATCTTATTATAGTACTTACCCTAGCTATAAGTACTAGGGTAACTCTATAAGTTACTTAGCTTAAGCGCGAGAGAGCTACTTAGTCCTTTTCCTTAGGCTATAAATAAAATACTTAATATATCTTTACTTTTTTTAAATAATATATAAAATATATTTAAGCTTAGCTCTAGTATTAATATAGTAGTTATATCTTTTAATATCGGTTTAAGAGGTAGGAGTTATAAACTATTTATAAAACTTTATTTAAACTTATAATATTCCTCTAGAGTTAATAAGAGTACTAAGAAAGCTTTAGGGATTATTATTATATTAAGTTTAGATATAGGTTTTAAAATATCTAGCTTATTTATAGCTTTAGCTCTTAGGGCTTTATAGCCTCCCCTCTCTTTATCCTCTTTAAAAGGGGGTATTAGGTCTAGAGTCTAGCCCTATTTAGTCTCTATCTTAATATATTAATTATAATAAGGGAGGTTAAGGTAATACTACTACCTAATAGTATTTATAAATAGTTATAAGTTAGTTATCTACGCTTATAGGGCCTTACCTAAAACTTAGTAAGTAGTTTTATATACTTCTCTCTATAGTAATAACTTTTAAATATATCTATAATAGTTTACTAAATATTATTTAAAGTTCTTATAAGTAATAGCTATAATACTTACTTTTCTATCTAAACTAAGGAGGGTATACTTAGTTTAAGTAAGTAATATATAGAACTTATTAAGGTATTACTTAAGCGCTACTATAAAGTTTATAATAATTAAATAATTAATAGGTTTTAGAAGGTTAGACTTAAGACCTTCTTTAACCTTATAATTAGAAAGTAGCTTATAAGGTATTATTATTAAAGAGGTTTATTATCTCTTTAGTATATTCCTTAGCTAAGGAAATCTTTAAGGTTTAATATCTCTTAGGGATATCTCTTAGTTAAGGGAATTAGTAAAGGGTTAATATTTCTTATTAATATTTCCTAGTTAAGGGAAAGGGGGAGTTTAGAGGCGTTTAATAGTATATAATACCTATAGGTATTAATTACTAATATATTACTTTATATAAACTTAATAGGGTTAGCTATTTATATAATTAAGTACCTTCCTTAATTATAAGGGATATCCTTAGTTATAAGGGGATATAGCTAACTATTAAGGTCGTGCTACTAATTAATATAGTCTATACAGTAGGTAAAAAGTATAGGTAAAAGATCTATAAATTTAGAAGGTTTTCTCCTTAAAGGCGATAAGCCCTTTTATTGGAGTTAATACATTTAAGTACGGTTAATTCGTTAAATATGTTAAACGCGTTGGGCGCCCTTGAGCGGGATAACCGCGCTGAGCGCGTTCGGTATTACCTAGTAATTATTATATTAATAGTATTATATCCCTTGATAGGGACTTTCTAGGTTCCTACTTATATAAAGTTGCCTCCTAGTACTTAGTAATACTTATAGAATTATTATTAATCCCTAAATATATATATTATCAATCCTCTATTATAGATTACTAAGTCTCGTAGTAGGTATATATTCTTAATTAAAGTAAATAAAGCTAGGATAATCCTTTTATAACTAGGTAGTTATAACTTAAGACTTTTAATATACTCCTTAAGTAAGGGGTTTATTTTAATATTCTCCTTAACCCTTAATAAGATCTTTACGCTAGGGTTTTATCCTTCTAGTACCTTCTTATTGTTTAAATACTAATAATTATTATACTTATAGCTATATATCTTATAAACTATATATTCTAAATCTCTAGTCTCCTCCCTAGTCCTCTTCTTAAGGTTCTTCTTCTTTTTATTAGCTCCCTATTATTTTGAAAACTTATTTAATAACAATAGGGAGGATACTAAGAATAATCCTCTTATAATATACTTCTTTTTCTTTAAGGGACTCTTCTGTATTAATATTAGAAGTCTACTAATCTACTCCCTTATGCTATATATAACCTTCTTAAGGCTAATGAATTCTTTCTCTAGTTAATCCTGAATATATATTATATATATCGGAGCCTATACCTTTAAAGGTATATATCTAAGAGTTTCAATAAAGTGATTATAAGTAAGTAGTAAACGTATTAGGGGAATATTCCTATAATTCATCAATATTATGCTCCTATTTTTAATACTACTCCTTTAAGTTCTTTATATGAGTAATCTCTTAGGTCTTTCCCTATTTATATAATTAATTAATATTAGTAACTATTTAGTTAGTTTCTTAAATATTTATTATTATAAATCGCACCTTGCTAGAAGGTCGACCTTTTGGGTTGAGGAGTTATCTCGTATAGTAGCTTTCGCAGCACCTTGCTAGAAGGTTTAGCGAGGGCCTTTCTAGGCTACGAGAGCCTTAGCAGCCTGTTTAGCTCCGATATAATTAGCCCCGGTATAGCGCGCGTCTAACTTTATATATAAGGGTTTACTTATAAGTAGTAGGAATATATAAGGTTCCTATATTATTTTCCTTAACTAATAGAGGGTATAGGTTAAAATACCTATATAGTATTTCCTAAATTATACTTGCGAACTAGGTGAATTTGTTATAGTCTTTTAGCGAAAGGGCTGCGGCGTAATTCCGACCTCAATTATTATAAATCGCTTTTTAATCTTATTAATCTATATAAGAAGAGTATCCTCTGCTTTAAATAATATTTTAGTATAGATCGACTTAACTATTAACTAGATCTTCTCTCTTACTTTAGAACTTTATTTCTTTTAAGTTATATACTCCCTATATTAAAACTACTATAATATAAAGAAGCTATTATGCTCTTTTTAGTCTTTACTTAATAGTTCTAAGATAGATATAGCCTATCTATATACTAGTAGAGACATACTTAGCGTTCTCATTTATCCTAACCTTTATATAATAGAGGTTCGTCTTAATCCCTATATTAATAAGGATATTAATACTATAGGATCTATTTTCTTATAAAAGATTAAAGGGGTAGGTTTATTAATTATTAGTCCCTATAAGTAATCCTTCTATAGCTTTTATTTAAATAGCTTAAGAAGGATATAATTCTATATATTATATAAAACTAGGATAGATTTAGTCTATTACTATTATAAGGACTAATCCTCTTTACTATTTAGAATAACTATTAATAATTTAGGTAGAGTTAATATTATAATAGCTTTAATTTTAATTAATTTAGTAGAGATAGATTGGAAGTAATAATAAATAGTAATAGAAGTATTAGTATTAATCTAAATAATTATCTATACTTAGAATAGGTTTATAAATACGCTACTAATTAATAATAGCTTTAACTAGTAATCGTTTTATTTAGACTATTAATTATAGAATTTAGTGGGCTTAGTTTATAGTGTCTTATATATTGATATTATTATTAGGGCCTTCCCTATAGTTTTAGGTAAGGGGATTCTATGTCTTATATATATATATAGTATAACGAAGGAACTTCCCGTATCCTTATCATAGCTGCAGAACTTTCCGTATTATTCAACACGTCTTCTTTATCGGCATTTAGGTGGGCTCGCTGTTTGATAACTATGGCCTTCGGGGACTCGTTGAGCTTGTGTAAAGGTTAGTTGTTGTTACTAAGGGAGCTGATTAACATGTCTTAGAGTACTATTAAATCCTTGCCGCGTACTCTATTCCCGGCGGTCCATGCGGCGCTCTGCTCAACTCCCCATCGTATGGCGCTATTCTCACTTCTCCTATAATCGCTGCGGGCTTGCTACCGGAGTTGCCGCCACTGAGGGATCGATTGGGGAAATTGTGTATCCGGTACCTCTTTCGAACCTTTTCCCGACATGAGGGTTCGGCCCGACTGCTAGAAATCTTGGCTATATCCTGCTTGGCCTTACCATCCCAGCTACGCTGTTCATCCGATCACGACTCCCCAAGAAGGAAGGACCTTCATCGATCTGGCCAGACTTTACTGTTTTCAGAAACCTCAAGTTCACTCTGTCTTCTGTCTGCGGTCGGCATATTCTGCCTGGAATGGGGCCTTTTCGTTCCCATCAACTACATCATCCCCTGCGCCGCGAGCACGCAACGAAGCACGGTGCATTCCTTCACTACTCTGTCGATTCTCAATGCTGGCTAGCTTCGGCACGCTTAGCGGCCTGCCCATTGCAGGAGCCATCTTGGAGTCGGCAGACGAGAGCAAAATTGGGGTGGTCTGTGGTGCATCCTACATTTTGGCCTTTATGTGTTATGCCGGTGTGAGGAACATGTCAGTAGGCTGGAAGCCTGCAGCAAGGTCCTGAGGTAGTCTATATAGTTTTCTCGTCAATATTTCAGCAGGACAGTTCGTAGTCATTATTGTTATTACCCAAACGCTTTCCAAAATAGGTTTTGGCGAGACTACCAGATTGACTGTCCGATGTTCGTGTTGTCGGCTTATTCTCATATTGATAGTTTCCAGGAGTCACATTTGAGACTTCAGAGTACAGGAATTTCCGGTTCTCATCAGTGAGGACGGATCATACCCTCATGGCCTCATCAAACTTCAGCTTACCTTCATATCTCACCTACCAGCCTATCGTGCACTTCATAAGCCTTTTAATTGTTATAACGTGTGTTCACGCTAGATCCTACAACAGAAAGCCGTGCGGAACCATCGACTGCGCCAAGCTGCACTGTTATAGAGCCCAGTTGTGTCGACATCCCCGATAGGTGCGCCGGTAATTTTCCTTGAAAAAGTTCACATCTGTCCACTAAGTACTTCATTTGATGAGAAAAAGCAGAACCAAGTCTCAAATGTGTTGAGGTTGCATCTTGACGAGCGCGTTGGTTCTGGACTAAAACCATAGATTGAGAATAATCCACGGATTTTGTTAAGAAACGTCCTATAGGGCTATATTTATGGTTACTAAAGAGCTTATTCTATTATAACGAGAGTAGCTATAACGTGGTTACTTATAACTAAAGTTAGAGGAATAACCCCTAGAAAAAGGTCGCTCCGGAGCTAACGTTAGTTATATACCGCGCTAGGAACGGGTAATACTTAAGGTATTATAATATACCCCCCTAGATATAGTAGTAGCTAGAAAAGCGCCTAACTACATAATATCCCTTTAAATACCTAAATATAAAGTAATATATCTATAAATAACCTATTAATAAGCCTATTTATAAAAGAGATAATAAAGTAAAGTTATTTATATTAGGTATAAGCGAAGCGTAAATAGTCGTAGTTTTCTACCTTTATAACTATTACTATTATTATTATAATACCCTTTATTTACTAACTCTTACTAAGAGTAGTAGAATCCGTTATCTCTTATTAGCTTAGGTAGGGCGGCTACCATTATATTAATTCTAACTAAAATAGCCTAGCTACCCTCCTACTTTCTTAACTCTTCCCTATATATAATATAATAACTATATATATATCTAAGGCCTCTGGCCACTGCATAGTGATTTTACCTGCTCAAGTACAATAGACCTTCTAACTCCGCGCCTCCTAACAATATATAGCCTTCGGTCACGTGATTATAACTTTCCTAACTATAGCCGCACTTATATATACCTATAGCCTTACAATCTTTAGCTTTATATCGATAATAACGTGGTTTTTAATTATTTAATAGACTATGAAACTATTAACTAATCCTCTCGCATACTACCCGCGCTACTAATACCGCCTCTATTACCGCTATATCCGCTAGAACTATGCTATTATTAGTAACGCTCTCTCTCTATTAAAGCAGTTAGCATAAGCTATACTTACTAATATTTAAGCCCTAAGGGGCCTAGGCTACCTCTGCCTTAATAGTGCGGAGGACCTACTTAAAGAAGGGCTACTCTATAAGATATATAATAACCTACCTAGCTTCTACTATTAAATCTACTTACTTAGCTATTAAGCTCGGAATTACGCCGCAGCCCCTTCGCAAAAAGACTATAACAAATTCACCTAGTTCGCAGGCATAATTCGGGAAACACTATATAGGTATTTTAACCTATACCCTCTACTAGTTAAGGAAAATAATATAGGAACCCTATACGTTCCTACTACTCGTAAGCAAACCCTCTGAATATTATAGAGTCGGACGCGCGCCACACCGGGGCTGATTATATCGGAGCCGAACGGGCTACTGAGGCTCTCGTAGCAAAGCTACTATATAAGATAACTCCTTAACCTAAAAGGTCGACCTTCGAGCAAGGTGCTAAAGGTAAAAGCTATTATATAAGATGACTCCTTAACCCAAAAGGTTAACCTTCTAGTAAGGTGAACGCTACTATATAAGAGGTGACTCCTTAACTAAAGAGGTCTTTCCTAAGAGGTTCTTATAGCTAGAAGCATAAGAAGCTCTGCTGCTACGAGCAGGGCCTTATGCCTCTCCCTCTTCCTTATCTAACCCACGATAAATCCTATTATATCTTAACTATATTAGTACTAGACCCCGTATATAAAAATACTAAGCCCGCGCGAGGCACGCCCTTTAACGCTAATAATACGCGAGAGCTCGCTAGAGAGTTTAGTATTAATACGATTAATAAAACCCGCTCCTTCTTTAACTACTCTATTATATATAGAGAGCGTATTATTAATATAGCCCTTAAGAGGGCTCTTATTAATACCCCTAGAGGGGATACTCGCTATTATATTATAGCTAAGTAAGCGGACTTAGTAGCGGAAGTTCGGCAGGTCGTTATATACCCTATAGAGTAGCCCTTCTTCAAGCAGGTCCTCTGTATTACTAAGGTAGAGGTAGCCTAGGCGGCCTAGGCCTATTAGGGCTTATCAGTAAGTACAGCTTGCGCTAAATAGAGAGAGCGTTACTAACGACGGCATAGTAAAGATAGTAACGACTTCTAGCGGACGAAGCGGTAATAGAGGCGGTATTTAATAGCAGCGCGGGTAGTATATAAGAGGAAAAGTCGATAGTTTCGTAGTTTGAATAATAAAAAACCACGTTATTATCGATATGAAGTTAAAGATCGTGAGGCTATCTAGTGTGACGGGCATATATAAGTGCAGCTATAGTTAGGAAAGGTGGTTAGCAAGATCACGTAACCGAAGGCTATGTATTATCAGGAGGCGCGGAGTTAGAAGGTCTATTGCACTTAAGCAGGTAAAATCACTATGCAGTGGCTAGAGGCCCTTACTTAGCTATAATATAATAGTAAGTATCCCCTCTAAGGGTATTAATAAAAGCCCTCTTAAGGGCTATACTAATAATATACTCTCTATATATAATAGAGTAGTTAAAAAAGGAGCGGATTTTTTTTAATTTTATTAATACTAAACTCTCTAGTAAGCTCTTATATATTATTAATATTAAAGGGTATACCTCGCGCAAGCTTAGCATTTTTATATATAAGGTCTAGTACTAATATAATTAAGGGATAAGGATAAGGAAGAAGGAGAGGTATAAGGCCCTATTTATAAAGCTTCCTATACTTCTAGCTATAAGAACCTCTTAGGAAAGGCCTCTTTAGTTAAGGAGTTACCTCTTATATAATAGTGTTTATAGTACTTTTAATACCTTACTAGAAGGTTAACCTTTTAAGTTAAGGAGTTATCTTATATAGTAGCTTTTACCTTTAGTACCTTACTAGAAGGTTAACCTTTTAGGTTAAGGAGTTATCTTATATAGTAGCTTTTCTAGGCTATAAGAGCCTTAGTAGCCCGTTTAGCTCTAATATAATTAGCCCCGGTGCGGCGCGCATCCGACTTTATATATAGTAATATTTAGAGGGTTCGCTTGAGAGTAGTAGGAATATATAGGGTTCCTATATTATTTTCCTTAACTAGTAGAGGGCATAGGTTAAAATACCTATATAGTATTTCCCGAATTATGCTTATAAACTAGGTGAATTTGTTATAGTCTTTTTGCGAAGGGGCTGCGGCGTAATTCCGAACTTAATAAATATATCTAACTTTAGTTCTAATAATAACCTTATTATACTCGCGCGTATATACTTATATTATATAACGATTTTAAATCTATTATAAGATACTAATATATTTATAAATACTTCCTAAAAAGAAGACTAGCTAGGTTATAGCCCTTAAGAAGGCGCGCGCTACTAAAAGTAAGAATAAAGCTAGGGGTAGAGCGGCGCGCCCTCCTCCTCTAGAGAGTAATAATAAGGTTATATATATACTATTCCTTCCTATTATTACTATATAGTATATTAATATATTATATAGCGAGTAGAAAGAAAAAGTAGAAGTAACTTATAGAGAGTAGCTCTAAGGGTAAGGGTTTATAGCTTAAGAGGCCCTAGGGTTACCCTCCTAGGTAGTTTAAGAGGATAGCTCTTAATAAGTTATAATCCCTTTATTATTATAACTATATATTATTATATTACTAACCTTATTATTATTATAATTCCTAAGGAGATAGATAAGGAGGAGGGTCTTAATAAGGGTAATTTAAAGCCCCCTCTTAGCCCTCCTCCCCCTAGTAGAGGTATAGAGGTAGAGTAAATACCCCTATTTAGTAGGCGCTACTTTTAATATATTTTAAGCAAGCTCTTAGGCGTATTAGATAGAAGGTGCTTACCTAGTATAGCAAGTAAGTATAATTACTATTATAAGGGTAAGGTATCTTATTAATAGATAAGCGCCCCTATTACTATTATAGCTTATTAATATACTAAAGCTAAGACTTTAGATAACCTAGTAGTTAGAAAGGTAAGGTTCTATATACGCTTCGTTTCTATAACTATTTTCTCATATAACCTATAGACCCTTGCTCGTTAGAGAGCTATACTCCGCGAGGCTATTACTACTTAAAAAGAGGAGATTATAGTAATAGAAAAAGGTAATAATAATAAGGGTTTAGGCAGGGCTCCTAAGGTAATAGGTAGTTTTAGTATATATAGCGTTATTACTCTATATCCTGCCCTAGTTCTATTTAGAACCCTAGCGGTTAGCGCGGGTATACCTATACCTCGTCTACTTACTAGTAATATAGCTACTATAGTATGCTATATAGTTAATAGTCTTATTAGCACGTATTTACTAGACGTATTACTACCCTTATATAATATCCTAATAGATTAGTATAAATAAATCCTCTAAGGTTAAGTAGTAGAAAATTAGCGTTTTAGGGTAGCCTTTTAGGGTATATTATATTTCTTTTACTCTTATAGGAGTAACTTCAGGCTCCCCAATTAATAAGCTATAAATTAATTAAGAATTAGGCGCTACTAGCCCTCTTATACTTATTTAGAGCGTCCCTTATTTATTATAATTATTCTCTACGTGTCTTTTAAATTAAGGAGCAAATAGAAATATTTAAATTTCTTATAGTTAAGAACCTTTATAAAACTATTAGCTAGTATATTATTTATTAGTATATATACTATACTAAACAATCCCCTAGTATATTCTTATTATAGCTATATATTTTAAATATTAATATACTATAGCTTAGTTAAGATTTATTCCTTTTTGCTTACTATAAGACGAATTATTTATTAGTTATTATAGTAAGCCTTCTAGATATCGGTAAGTTTCAGAGCGATATCCTTAAATAGCTTCTAAGGAGTAATTATCTCCTTAGTAGTATATTTAAGGCTTAGAAGCTCTACTTCTATTATTAATATTATAACTTTAGCTTATTTAGTATCTTTCTACTAGATTAGTCCTCTAAAGAGCGAGATTATATACCCTTAAGATAACCTCTATATCTCCTTATTATTTATAAATAAAGCGTTACTTACGATTAGTAATACCTATCTACCCCCTAGGTTATTAAAGCGTATTACGAGGTAATAAGTATAATATAGGTATTATATAACCTAGTTAGTAGTAGTATAGTAATAAGGAGCGGGGTTTATTAGAAATCTCGAGAATAGGGAATATATAAAAGCGATAATAGGTCGGATTATAATAATAGTATAGATTATAGAGCTAATCTTCTCTTAGAAACTCTTTACTTCTAATAGTATTATTACTATTTTACTCTTTAAGAGTAGTAGGTTTAGAAGGGGGGTTATTAGCGCTCTTAAGTTAAGTAAATCGAACTCCTTTATAACCTACTTAATATATTAGTTATAAGAAAGGTATATCTTTTATATAGCTTAGTTATAGATAACCCTAATTCTAGGATAGTACTTAACTAGGCCTTATTTCTTTAACTTATATACTTCCTTTAGGCTAGTAAATACCTTTTATATAACTTCTTTATAGTTCCTATAAAATAGGATAAGGAAGTTATTTATATAGAACATAATAAGGACCCTCTTCTTAGTATACTAGAAGAGATATAGGTCTTTGCTTATAAGTATAAAGCCTAAGCGCTAAAGGGTCGAGGAGAACTCCTTATATTAGAGTAGTAATATATCCCTTAGCTTATGGAGCGTATAACGTAGTTTAATATACTTTCTAAGCTACTTAAAGCTATCTAATAACTTATAAATAATTAGGTCTTTATTCGGGTCCTAAGAGGCGTTTAGGAATATATTAATAATATTAAATTATTTAACTTCGAGGTTAAATTATATAGTAATTACTATTGCTACCCTAAAGGTATTAGTAGCGATAGTCGCTATATAAGTCTATTCGAGGGGCGACTTCTCTTATTAATCGCCTCGAATATAGATACTTACTTTATACTAGTTAAGGATATTATCCTTATTAAAGTTATAGGTAAATACCTATTTTAAAGGGATTAGTCTCTTTATTATTATCTATTAATTAATAATACGCTATATATCTATCTATTATAATTTACCTATTTTAACCCTAGCTACTTCTTTAAAGCGAGTTTAGAGCGCTTATAGGAGGTTTAAAAGTTCCTTTTATAAGCATAGTAGCTTAGTAAGGTTATTAGTAATAAGATATTTATAGATTATTATAGTTACGCGAGTAGGCTTTATATTATAAATAGCGGTATAAATATAGCTATAGAGCGTATAGTACCCTATACTAGCTTCTAAAAAGCCCTTCTACTAATTAGATATAAAAGTCTTAAAAAAGCTAGATACCCGCTCCTACTCTAGATAGTACTATAGTAAGAACTAGTAACTAGAGCGGGATTTACTCTCTATTATTCCTAGTTATAAGTTACTAGGTAGTAGATTATATAGTTATTAGCTTTAATAAGTTTAGCTATAGCCCTCCTAGTTATATACCTAGTTAGACCTCTATTAAATATTAGCCCTCTCCTCTCTATTCTAGTATAGCTATACTAGTAGATTTAAAGGCCTCTTATCTAAAGGTTTATTCTTATTACTCTTACCTACTTTAGAAATATATTATAAAGTAGGGAGTAATTTAATTATAATATAATCCTTAATCTATTCCCCTGTAGAATTAACTTCCCTAATAGCTTTATTTATATAATTTATTTCTAATATATATATTATAATTACTACTCTATTTATTAGGGCCAGGCTTTCTTCTAGCTCTAGCATAGGATTAGGGGATAATAGCTACCCCCCCTTCTAACCTACCTATCCCTTTAGAGGTTTTAGGATTCTTCTATTTAAAAACTTAGTTATAGGAATAAGGGTTAGTATAGGTAACTATTTAGTTATAAGTATTAATATAGCTTTATCCTTATCTATAACGCCTGGGATCTAAAGTTTAAAGTTAACTTATTATATAGGCTTTTTAATCTCTTTTACTATCTTATAGATAATATCTTCTAGGATAGCCTCTTTTACCTTATCCTTTATATAAAAAGTCTATTTATTAAATGTTACGTTCTATATAATAATAACTATTTATAACGTAGGGATCTAGATCCTATATAAGTTATAGGCGTTTAGAATATATCCTACTAGGTATCTAATATATCCCTATAGCACTACCTTAAAGTCTCTCTTATTAATTCCTCTCTCTTAATCCCTCTTAAGGGGGTATATATAGTAGCTATAGGTATATATATATCCCTAGTAAGGGCGAAGGTTATAGGTTAGGGTTACTCTATTATTAGGTTATTACTAGTAAAAGTACTAGTAGAACTACTCCTCTTTAATCTATAGTAGCGAATACTAGTCGTAGCGCTTAATTAGGCTTATATTATAAAGCGTTATTACTACTAGTACTATCTTAGCCTATAGTTTTATAAGTAAGCTAGCCATAGCGAGTATCTTAATCGTTCGAGTTATAACTTCCTAACTAGCCTATTCCCCTCTACTATTCGGTTCCTTTATAAATAGAGGGGTTATTTTAACCTCTATTCCTTCTATTAGGATAGGATAGGATAGACTTAGCTACGTAACCTTTAGAAAACTCCCTTAGCGCACAGACCCGTTATAGGGAGACTATAGAGTAGAGCGTAGAGGAGAGGAGTATAGCGGAGAGGGGAGGATTATTATTATTACTATTAGTACCTTAATAACCCTATACCTCGTTTTTTAGTAATTTCTTAGCGAATTAGTACCTAATAGAGACGATCTCTTTTAATTAGATCTGCGAATTATTCTATATATCTTTTAAGCCTACTCCTAATATTCTTACTTATTTATAAGTAGAGCTATATTATTTATTATCTTTCTAGTTCCTATTAGTTCTAGCCCTTTTCTAATAGTACCTAGAGGCGGATTCTTTTACTCTTTTTAATAGCCTTTATAGGCTTCTTAGAGAGTTAGATACCTTTACTACGTCCGTACGTCCCTGCTATTAATATATATATATATATGATTAATCTACTTTAAATATAATAATAACTTAAGAAATTTATAAGTAATAAATAATAACGATATAAATAACGATAAAAACGTAGTTTAAAGAGAGGAAGATATTCGCAAACCTATCTTAGTTCCGAGGGAAAAGTAATAGCTATGCTTTCTTATAGAATTAAGGTAGGAACGATATAGACCCTAAAATCCTCCCTTTCTCTTTTTTTTTATATACTATTAGTAGGTTCTAGCGAGTATATCCCTTTCCTTACCCCCTTATATATTATCTAAACTACTATTATTTAACTAGTAAGTTATAGCGGATATAGCTAAGATAGCTATATATAATACTAATATAGAGATT
This sequence comes from Colletotrichum ledebouriae, assembly GCA_036785755.1. Lineage (NCBI taxonomy): Eukaryota > Fungi > Ascomycota > Sordariomycetes > Glomerellales > Glomerellaceae > Colletotrichum > Colletotrichum ledebouriae. The sequence goes on along the minus strand of JAVHLU010001219.1, from coordinate 86 downwards.
AGTAGTCTTACTAAGCTAATAGGTATAGCGAGATTAACTAGATTAGTAACTAGAGACTAATAAACCCCTTATTATTATAGCCCTAA
>JAVHLU010001218.1:0-34736 GCA_036785755.1 Colletotrichum ledebouriae | reverse complement strand
TTCCAGGAAAAATACCTCCTTATGCTCAAATTTATCAGCTTTCATCACCATATTACTCAGCCTATTAATATCTATTATTCAGGCTGTTTTACCGCCCCTTTTGCTACCTATATACCTATTCTTACACTAATTATAAGCTTATAATACTTACTTAGCTACTAGAACTATTACTTAATAAATAAGTAGAAATCTCTAACTTAACTAGTAAGGAAGCGCTCGCTAACTACGGCATAACTAATAATAATATAACGCCGAATAGTAGAGATATCTATAAGGGGAATATTAACTTAAATAGTAAGATAGGTATAGCTAAGCCTAAAGACTTGCTAGTAGTTATTACTAAGGAAGGTATATATATCTATAACTAAGATACTAAAGCTATATAACGCCTTAAAGAGGTTATCTCGCGTTACCCTACTATTTAGAAGGACTAAGGACTAATTAACTTTCTAGAAGATTAATACCTTAAGGTCGAACTTATTAAAGGATAGTAGAATATAAATATTAGATAATAACCTTATCCTATTAGTAAAGGAGATAAGAACTTTATTAATAAAACTTTAGACGAGCTCTATGCTTAAACCTATATAGAATAGGGTAGCTCTCGACTTATATTATTCAGAGCCCCTATATTTACTATATAGCGAATTATAGATAGTAAGTATAAAGGTTATATAGTTATAGACCTGCGTGCTCTTAATAAAGCTACTATCCCTGATATATACTCTATATTACTATAATAGGATATTATTAAACGCTTTCGTAATAAACTATAGATTACTATAGTTAATACTCGATCCTTTTTTTATTAATTCCTTATTAAGAAGGAATATTATAATCGGTTTACTATAGTTAGCTATAGGGGATAAGAAGGCTCGAAGGTAGTACTTATAGGATTCTATAATTCGCCTACTTATACTTAACGCGTTATAGATAGACTCCTATAACTATATAAGGAATATGCTTATACGTTTATTAATAATATTATTATTACCTCGAAGGATCTTAATACCTACCTTAAGTACCTCGATATAATTCTTAAACTCTTTTTAGATATTAGACTCTCGCTTTTAGCGAAGAAGTTATTTATTAGATATTCTTTTATTAAGCTACTCGGCTTTATTATTAACGCCTTTAGGCTATTAAATACTTAAGACCGTGTTAACGCTATTAAGAAAATTAAGTGCCCTTATAACCTCTACTAGCCTAAATACTAGATAGGTATAACCGGTTTTCTATAATATATAATACTATGCTATAGTTATTATATTTAACCGCTCTAATAGCATAAAACCACGTTACTTACCTAAGCCTAAGCTTAAGGGAAGGATAAAGGCGTTATAAGAAAGCTTTCTTATTAAAAGATAAGTTTTAAACTTATACTAGAAGAAGTATCTAGCTTTAATAACGTTAAGGACGCCTTAATAGCGGATAACGCCTTATTCTATTATAACCTTAATAAGTAGTTATTTATATAGCTTAACTTTTCAAAGGAATATAGATACTCCGCGCTAATCTTCTAGCTAGCTAACTATATTAAATAGAAACCTTATAACCTTATTAAGCAGACCGATATATATCTAATTGCCTATATTAATAAGGCCCTTAACTAAGCTAAATAGAAGTATTAGCTTACTAAACTTAAAGTAGCTTGCTTAGTATAGGTAGTAAAGAAGTGTTAGCTAATGCTATATTTATTTAGATAAGACCTTATAATAGTACTTACTTACTATTTAGTAATATATAATATTATTAAATAAATGTCGCTATAGTTAGAGGATAAGACGAGGTCTAACCTATAACCTATATTATTATTAGACTATCTTAGCTAGTTCTCCCTAGTATATTATTATATCCCTAGAATATTAAATATTATAGCGGATGCGTTATTATACCTACTTATAATAGGAATCCCTATTAAAGATATTAGGGAACTTAATAAGATATAGGATTATATGCTAATAGGCGTTAACCTTATAATAGAAGTATCTCTTAATAACGACTTTAAGGCTAAGCTTATCTAATTATATACTAACTCTAAGTCCTAGAGTAGAGTATATAAGATACTTTATAAAAAGGTAAACGATATAGTATGAGGAACAATAGCGGGTATAGGATATAGAGCTAACGCTATTAGTAAAACATTAGCGAATTAGTATTGAATATATACCCCCTTAAGAAAACTCTATAAGCTAGAGACTTAGAAGGTTAAGTAATAGTTTAATATAGCTATATATACCTACGTTCTAGTATTCTAGCTTTTCCTAGTTTAGGCCTATAGCTATACTCTTATAACTCTATTACTTTTACCTTAATTTAAGAAACTAGCGCTAATTAGAATATCTAAAACAAACTAGTAATAGTATACTAATAAATTAGTAATAGAGTTTAACTATAATAAACTCTAGGCTAGGTATATAGAATATAACTAATAGGGTCTTAGCTAATATAACGCAGGTCGCTCGCTAAGCCCTAAGATATAAGGAATATAGTATAGATACTACGCTAGGGGGATAAATAACCCTAGTAATAATAGGATAAGAGAGATAATCCTAAGGGGGCAGGCCTAGTCCCAGATAGTACTAGAGCAAGCAGACCTACCCTTACTTAGTAAATAAATAGCGAGTAGTAGCTAATAGGGCACCCCGCTTAAAACCCCCTAAGAAGCTAGTATCTTAGGTATCCTTACCTAAGCGATAAGACTACTATAGAGATAATAGGAGAGTCTTATAAAGTAAATACATCTATAATAATAGTAGTATAAGGAATAAACTACTACCTTAGTATAGGAACTTACTAACTACCTAGCGACGAGGTACCTATAGAGAGAATATAAGAAACCCCCTATATATAACTACTATACTATAGGTAAGGACTTTATTATAGACTAGGTTAGTAACTAGATCTAGGTAGTTAAAGATAGATACTAATTATACGCTAGTAGTATACTAGAGTAATAGGTCTAATAGGCGCTTATAAAAATAAGCTCGTCCCTATAGATCTAGTAGTAATACTATAGGGCTAGGCTAGAAGGAAACCTAGCTTAGGCTAACCTTATAGTATTTATTTACTAATAATATATTAACCTAGAGCTTTAAAAGCAGACGTATTATAAAAGGCTAGATATAATAAGGTAGAAGGAGACGTAGTTACTAATATAATTCTTCGCTAAATAGTTAGTAATATATTAGAACTTAGGTATAGTTAATATAGAAGATAGTAAGGCTAAGGCTTATATACTATACTTCTAACTAGCCCCCTTTCTATATAAGGAGCTTAAATAATAGAAAGTTAAAATATAAAAACTAAGGGATATAGCTATAGAAGTAGAACGCCTATAGGAGATATATTACTAATAGGGTAGCGAGACCTTATAGAGTAAAAGTAAGAAGCGATATATAGGTAAAGAGTATACGCTAAGGGTCCCCCCTATAGCGAGGGCGAGCTAAAGGGGGGGCTAGTAGAGCTCTAGCTATAGAACTATATAAGGTGCTTAGAGCCTAATACCTTATTAACTAGTTAGTAGCACGTTATAGGGATCTAATAGGGGCTAGCCTATATTTAGCCCTAATATATAACTTACGATATCTAACGCCTTAGTATACTTTAGCTATAAGAAGAAAGGGTATAGGAGGGTAGACTACCTAGATAAATAATAAAGTATAAATAAAATACTAGTAAAATACTAAGCGTTTACTAAAAAGGCGAGGGTTAATATAATCTAATCTATAAGGGAGGTTAAGGAACTCGACCTATTAGAAAGTAAATAAGCTAGGGGATTATACTAATAACCCCTATACCTATAGTAAAACCGGACGCCTTCCTAAGGGGAGATATTATAAAAGGATAAGCAATCGTTCTCTAGAACGTTGCTAAATAAGAAATAGTAATAGATATAGATTCCTATTCCTAAGTCGATATTATTAGTAGTTAACTAGTAAAGTCCTTATAACTATAACCTATAATAGTATATACCCCTATATTAGAGGGGTTTAATAGGTCTTCTATAATAGGCTAGAATATATACTAGTTAACCTTCTTCCTTATTAACTCGAGGGGATAACTAAGGAAGATATAGTAACTCTTTACTAGGGCTCCCCGCCCTAAAGGAGTAAGGGACCTCCTCTTATTATAATACTCTATAGGAAGGGAGGGTATTATAATTAATACCTGGATGGCCTCTGGCCACTGCATAGTGATTTTACCTGCTCAAGTGCAACAGACCTTCTAACTCCGCGCCTCCTGACAATACATAGCCTTCGGTCACGTGATCTTATATAGTGGCGTTCGCAGCACCTTGCTAGAAGGTCGACCTTTTGGGTTAAGGAGTCATCTCGTATAGTGGCTTTCGCAGCACCTTCAGCACCTTGCTCGAAGGTCGACCTTTTGGGTTAAGGAGTTATCTCGTATAGTAGCTTTCGCCTTGCTAGAAGGTTTAGCGAGGGCGTTACCACGAGAGCCTTAGTAGCCCGTTTAGCTCCAATATAATTAGCCCCGGTGTAGCGCGCGTCCGACTCTATAATATTTAGAGGGTTTACTTATAAGTAGTAGGAATATATAGGGTTCTTATATTATTTTCCTTAACTAGTAGAGGGTATAAATTAAAATACCTATATAGTATTTCCCGAATTATACCTGCGAACTAGGTGAATTTATTATAGTCTTTTTGCGAAGGGGCTGCGGCGTAATTCCGAGCTTAATTAATACCTGGATAAATACCTAGGGATATAAGCGCCTTAGTATTACTAAGCTATTAGTATTTATATAAGAGGTTATTAAGAATAGCTAGAAAGCTTATATTATATATGTTTTAGGGAATATTACCCCCTATAAGCTACTAATAGAGGCCCTAGGCGAAGAGGATACCTTAGAGGGTAAAGTAGAATTACTACTAGAGCTACTTAGTAAATAGGTAATATTTAATAAGTAGTTAGTAAAGGAATACCTAGCCCTAGAGGGTATAGAATATACTATTAACTTAGTTAAAGGGAAGAAACCTCTATATAAGCCTATCTACCTACTAAATAAGTACTAGCTAGAGGAGCTTTATAAATATATTATTAATAACTAGGTAATAGGGCGGATTTAACTCTTAACGAGCGAGGCGGGCGCCCCTATTCTCTTTATACCTAAGAAGGATAGATTCTTATACTTTTATATAGATTATTAAGGCCTTAATAAGGTAATACTAAAGAACTAATATCTACTTCCCCTTATTAGTAAGCTATTAGATAAGCTTTAAGGAGCGAAATAGATCTTAAAGATTAACCTTTAAGATATATACTACTATATCTATCTTAAGCTAGAAGACTACTAGAAGATAGCTTTTAGGACTTATTATAAGTACTTTAAATATACCGTTATACTATTTAGATTTATAAATACCCTAGCAATATTCTAGGTATATATTTACTAAGCGCTCGCTAAGCTACTAGATACTTATTATATTACTTATATAGATAATATTATAGTCTACTCTAAGATAAGAGAGTAGTATATAAAGAACTTTTACTAAGTACTCTATAGGCTTTGCTAGTAAGTACTATATACTAAGCTTAGTAAGTATAAGTTCTACTAATAACGAGTAGACTTCTTAGGGTATATTATTATACCTAAAGGTATATTAATAAACTAAACCCGCGTCCGAGCTATTACTAAATAGAAGCCGCCTAAGACCTATAGGGAGATCTAAGTCTTCCTAGGATTCTATAACTTCTACTATAAGTTTATTATAAGCTATTTAGGTATTATAGCCCCTATAATATCCCTATTAAAGGGTAGTGAGAATAGTAAGAAGGGAAGCGAATTTTACTAGCTAGAAGAGGCCTAATAGGCCTTTAAATAGCTCTAAGCTGCTTTTTACTTAGTAACTATTCTCTAATATTAGGACCTAACCTGCGAAATAAGGGTTAAAACAGACGCTTCTATAAAAGCTATATCTAGTATCCTATTATAGTATATTAATAGCTAGTAGTAACTAGTCGCTTATTATTTATAGAAGCTTAGTAATACTAAGTAATATTAGGGAGCAAGCTAATAAGAGCTTCTTACTATAATTAAAAGCCTAGACTACTAGGCTTACTACCTTTAAGGTATATTAAGAAAGTTTATAATCCTAATAGATTACTAAGCGCTAAAGGGAGTTATTAGTATATTAGCGCGGGACCTTTAGGGAAGGCTCGCTAGATAGGTATATAAACTCTTAGTATTCCACTTCGACCTAGAGTATAAGTTAGGGGTTATAAACCTAGTAGATAGGCTATCTAGGAGGCTAGACTATATAGAAAGGGAGGTAAAATATAATAATATAGTCCTAACCCTAGCGAGGAAGCTAGGGTTTATTAGTAACCTACTAGTAGACCTCTAAATAAGTATTACTACTCTATAGGGTAATATAGAGACCTTAAGAGTATTTATTAATACTATAAGGGCTAGTATAAAATAACGCCCTTTCTAGATAGATAGCTCTAGGGGTAGAGACGCCTTAGTCTCTAGTTAGTATAGCGCTTTATAGCACGCTAATATTACTATAACTATAGTAGCTATAATAACCTAATACTAAAGAGCAAGGGAAGATATAGAGAACGCTTAGTAAGAGGTTACTAACCTAGAGGACTCGCTTAGAGCTAGGGTTACTATAGCGTAGTAGTATATCTTACGCTAAGTTATAAGGGAGCTTATAATAAGCGAAATAGTATATAGTTAGTAACCCTCCGAAATAATAGAAAGTCTTATTTATAGACTATAGGCTAATAACTTATATTACTAGACCTAATTAGAGAGGGTATATAGACCGGCTAGTGATTATAGGGGCTATATAATTAATAGCTACGGAACCTTGTTCTATAAGGGAAGGTTAGAGATACCCTAGGAGAGGTCCCTAAGACTTAAAATCCTTCGCTAATACTATAATAACTATAGGGCGGGTTATATAGGGGTAAATAAGACTACTAAGTTAATCTCGAGGAAGTTCTACTAGCTAAACTTAGTTATAGATATATATAATTATATTATAGGGTGCTATACTAAGGGATCCGGGTTCTAAGGTATAAGCCCTATAGAAAGTTATACCTACTACCCCTACTAGTATACCTATTTTAGGAAATTAATATAGACTTTATTACTAAACTACTACTAAGCTATTAGTATAAAGGCGGGGAGTATAATATAGTTCTCGTTATTATATACTAGATAACTAAGTTCGCTATATTTATCCTAATAATAAAGCAGCTAATAGCTACTAAGCTAGCGCGGATTATCTATAAATAAGTAGAGTGCTATTTTAGTACCCTAGAGGGTATTATTAATAACTAAGATAAGCTCCTTATTAGCTAATTTTAGGAGGAATTTATAAGAGAGAGGGCTATTAAGCGCTACCTCTCTACTATATATTACCCCTAGATTAATAGGTAATCCAAAAGGATATACTAGATATTAGAAAAATACCTATAAGTATATACTAGCGACTTGCTATAAGAATAGGCTATCTAGTTACCTAAGGCCGAGTTTATATATAATAATAGTCGCTATAGTACTAGTAAGTACTTACTAATAGAGGCTATATATAGCTACTATCTACGTTATATAGAATATATAACCCCTGCGAATAGGGTTATAGTATAAGGTATAAGGGAGCGAATTAAATATATCTTAAGGCTTTATAAGAGAGCTTAGGAATAGTAGTAAAAAGCTACTAAAGCGTAAGCTAAGTATTATAACGCGAGGTATAAGGAATAGACCTACTATTAGGGATAAGTTATTAGGCTATTAATAAAGAACTTCTAGTTTAAGAATAAAAAACTAGCGCCTAGGTTTATATAAGTAGCTATTATAGAACTAATTAGTATATAAGCTTATAGAGTTTATCTACTACTATAGTACTAAAGGATATATAATTTATTCTTAGTTACCTTATTAGAATTATAGGATAATTACTAAGTAAGTAGTAAAGGCTTGCCTATATACCTAGAGCTTGAGGATAGGCTAGAAGAATAAGAGGCCAAAGAGATTATTATATAGTAAGGCGTTAGTAATAATACGTAATACTTAGTTAAATAGGTAGGTTAGCCTATAGAATATAATATATAGGAACCCACGGAGAACTTAGCGAATACGCACGAGGCTATTTATAAGTTTAATAAATAATATAAGAAGGCTTATAAGAAGTAGGATAACTAGCTGCTAAAACTACTATAATAGGTTAGTAATTATAAACCACGAGACTACGAAATAGAACTTAGTTTAGAAGCAAAACGTTAATTAAATTAAGTAGTAAATTATTACTAAAGCTATAGCGAAAAGGGGTATTATCTTATAAAAGGGGAAAAGAGCTAACTATTTAATTAGTAATTAACTTCTTAGGATAGCTACGGGGGTAACTACTATAACTACTATAACTACGAGTAGTATTACTATAACTACTATAGCGACTAGTCGCTAAACTAGCGCTATTAGTATCCCTATTATCACTACCTATAGGCTAACTACTAGCTAACTCGCTACTAGCGCTACTAGCTAACTTACTACTAGTACTACTACCTAACTTACTGCTAGAACTATTACTATTAGAGATAGTAATAGTAACCTTAGCTCTCTTAGTCTTCTTTACTAACTCTTTGCTACTACTTTAGCTATACTTAGTAGGGGTACTAAGGTAGGAGGCGCGAGAGATAGGGCGAGCACTAGTAATAGTAATAAAGTAGGAGGGGATATTATTAATAGTATATTTAGCGAGATTTTCCTAAAGCTCCTTATAAAACCCGGGGAAAAGGGCGATATTATATTTATAAGCGCGCTTAGGGACTAGTTTTATTAAAAGGTTATTAAGTAAGTAGTTAATCTTATTATAGAGGTAGTTAATAGGACTATAATTATAAACATATACTAGCTAGGTAGTATTTAAGCGCTAAAGAATATTAATACTATTATAAAAGGTACTAACTTAAAAACTAGTAGTTAGTAGGATATAATTAGTAAGGGAATAGCGAGTAATAGCTTATATAGACTAGGATATTAAGCGCGAGGTGCTTATAGATAGAGGCGAGCTCCTAGAGCTAAAGCTACTCTATATTATAGCTACTACTACTAGTAATAGGATTATAGATAGGCTTAGTAATATACTTCTATACTACTAAATAATTACTAAGCGTAGCTAGAATATAATAATAATAAAGAGGAGTTAGAATATTATTATACTCCTAGATCTAGATCTAGTAGAATATATTCTAAGTAGTCTAGGCTATACCCTAAAGCTCCTAGGGGATCTAGGAAATATTAATATATAGTAACCTATTAGTAAATTAGTAGAGACTTATAGTAGCGTATTTCTTCTTATTAAAGTTATAATAAATATACTTCTATATATACTTACTATATATATAGTAAAGGTAGATAATATCCTAATATATTTTATAAAGATAGCTAAGGTAAGGATAGCTACTATTAGCGTTAGTAATAAGATTATTAGAAAGGATCTTAGGATTATAGAGGTATTTTATAAAAACTACGCCTATATATATAATATAAGATATTATAGAGAACTATTAGTAAGATACTAGAGAGGGATATAAGTAAGATTAGAGGAGAGAAGAGAAATAACTTAATAATTATAATAAAGGCTTACGAAATAAGCGCTAAAATAGGAGAAGTAGCTAGACTAAAAAAGATTATAAAGAGGAGAAATTCTAACTAGGTTAGAAACTTTAAAAGAAAGACGCCTTTTTATATTTTAAGTTACTAAGTAGTAAAATAAAATAATTACTAGTTATATACTACTAAATAGTTATATAACTATTAGTAACTAATTAAAAAATAATAGTAATAATTAAAATTTAAGAATACCTATAACGCGCTAAGAAAATAAAAATACGTTATTTACTATAACTACCTAGATCTAGTATAGAGGGCGAGAGTAAATAATATAATAAAGGCGTAGAAAGGCTACCTTATAGTTAGTAATAATATCCGTAACGATATAGAGCTATATTACCCTACTAGTACGCCTTAGGGACTAAGGCTTTAGAGGGGGGGGTAATTATAAGGAATAATAGCGGGTGCAGGATATAGAGCTAACGCTATTAGTAAAATATTAGCGAATTAGTAGTAAATATATACCCCCTTAAGAAAACTCTATAAGCTAGAGACTTAGAAGGTTAAGCAATAGTTTAATATAGCTACGCATACCTACGTTCTAGCATTCTAGCCTTTCCTGGTTTAGGCCTATAGCTATACTCTTATATATAGATCTTAATTTCGTTATATGTAATAGTCTTCTTTACTATATTAACCCCTATACTAATAAACGAAGGCTTTACGTCCTAAAAGAGTTAGTAATACCTCTTATTAAAGAAGCTTATAATAACTACTATTACTTTAGTAAGGAATAGATATAGAGAGCTATTAATAAATACTTTTATATACTACGTCTTAAATAATAAGTTAATAATTACGTAGCTAACTACCTATAATACGGAATAATAAATATAGAACGTTAACTACCGCTTAGTGCGATATAGCTAATATTAATACTAGCTATTCCCTTCTATATAATTACTATGGACTTTATTATTAGACTTCCCGAAATACCTTTATAGTATTTAGGCTACGAAGTAGAGAACTTCCTACTTCTTAATATAGTACTTATTATAACTAATAAGTTCTCTAAAGTAACTCTTCTTATCCTAGGTTACTTAACGTATATTACTAAGATCTAGGGACGCCTCCTTCTTTATAACCTCTAGCGTAGTAACTAGGTTATACTAAAAGCTATTATATCTAATTATAACTAAAAGTTCCTTTTAAAATTTTAGACTATATTATAGGCTAAATTATATATTAAATTAAGATTCTTAATAGTATATTATCTATAAACTAATAGTATTTTAAAATTTAAAAATTAAACTATTGAATTAGCTATTCGTTACTTTCTTAACCTTGTTAATAATAACTAGGTAATATTACTACTAAGCCTTTAATATAACTTTAATAACGCCTACTTATAAGTTATTAGTTATTTATTAAACTAAATCCTATATAGTAAAAATACTAATAACGCGTTAAATATCTTAGGTAATACTAACCCTAAAATAAACTATAAAATCTTCTAGGAGGAAGTGAAAGTTTTAATTATAATAGCCTAGCTATATATAAAGGAATAGTATAATAAAAAATAATATTTTATTACTTTTAAGCTAGGCGACTAGGTATACCTTAAGATAGGATTAGGATATTATTAACTAGGATAACTAAACCTAAAGTATAGGTACTAGCATATTCCGTTTAAGGTCCTTAAATACGTTAGTAAGTTAGTATACTACCTCGACGTTCTACTTAATATAAATATTTACCTAGTTATATCTATTATCTAACTTATACTAGTACTAGCCCCTAGTAGTAACCTATTTAACTATTAAGATAACTACTAAGGCTTAGTTAATATTAAGGAAGATAATAATATTTATTAGCTTAAGGTATATAAGTATTTTAAGATTAAAAGAATTCTTAAGAAGCGAACCCTTACGCGAGGAAAGGTATAATATCTAGTTAAATAGAAAGGTTACCTGCTAATATATATTATTTAAATAAATAAAGACGCTATAAATATAGACGAACTTATTACTATATTTAAAAGTAAAGAATAAGAGATAGAATAGCTCTATAGATAAGTATAAGCTTAAAGACCTATCTAATAGGGCGTTAGACTAGTATTAGAGCCTAGTAAAAGACTACTAAGGCGCTTAAGAGGAAGGCCTTATAGGAACCTAGTAGAATAATATAATATATATTATAAATAAGGAACGCGCTACTTAAAGCGCCTTAAATAGATAAGTAGACTATAAAGAGTATTATAACTAAGGCCTTATTATAAAATAAAGATATTTAGCGCGCTTAGCGTATCTAAGAACTTCACCCTAATAATAGCGATATTTATATCTATTCTATTAGCAAAGATAACTACGCTTATTATACCTTCCCTCTTAAACTCCTTCTACCCTTAGTATTATAGGAACCTTTATAAACGCGACTACCCTCCTCGCTAGAAGGTTAATCCCTACTCTTACTTAACTAATAAGAAAAATTAGCGCTTAAGTATATATATATAAAATAAATTTATATTACTAGGTAACCCTACTAGTTATTGCTACTACCTTTACCTACTTGGTATTAAGCGTATTTTTCTCTCTATATATATATTTCGCTAAACAGTATTAACGCTTTTAACCCCGTTACTATATTATTATTATACTTATATATCTCCCTTTATTATTATTATCCTTATCTAGATATTAAGGAATCTTGCTAATACTCTATATCGTTACGCGCTTAGCGCTATTAGAGTAACCTATATTATATATACCTAGGTATTACTTTATTATAAATAGATAATACTCTAAACGCGAAGATACTAAGTATATTACTCTTAACTATATTTACTACTACCTGCTTAATATTAAGATCTCTCGTAGTAAGCCTAGATATTGCGTTTATAACTAAGAAATCTTTTTGAGCGCCCTTAACTAAGAGACCTAATATCGTAGAAGTAGTTATAATATTTCTAGTACCCTATTTATTATCTACCTAGGTACTAATACTTACTTAGTTACTTAATTGCTATTTATAAACTAAATTAAGTTCTACTGCTAATTCCCTAATACTATCTTAAACCTTAAGTAGCTATCCCTCTATAACGCTATATAGAACTCCCTTAAATATAACTTACGCTATACTAATAATATTACTAATATACCTATTTTTATTAATTCTAGAGAGGCCTTAAGCGGAGATAACAAACCTATTACTACTAAATACAATTAAGCTAATAAAACTATTAGTACTAATTAGCCTAAACTATCTCTTAATACTAGCTAACCTAACTAAGCTACTAACGCTACTCAATATATTAAACCTCGATTATTAACTAATATTATTATAACTAGTACTAGATTAACTCCTCTTACTTAGAATAAAACTAATAAGATAGCTACTCCTAAGAAGTAAGCTATTAGCGTTAGTACCCCTAATACGATAGATATTATTAAGGCTATTAAGGGAATACGAGCTTATAGTAAACGTATTAGCTATATCTCTATACTACTTAATAGATATAAGGAGACCTAGATCGCCCTAACTACGGCGCTCTCTAAGGGTTATATTATTAATACTAGTATTATTACTCTTAACCTAGGCTAATTTATTAAGTTAGCTACTAACGAGTTTAAGTTTATTATAGCGACTATTCCCTAGGGATTAATATAAGAGAGCCTAGGCTTCCTTAGCCTAGAATAATACCTTACTACTAGGTTATTTACTAAGCGTATAGTATTAGCTACTAGCCTAGAGGATTGCTCTAATGTTAATTCTTCTTCTAATATTAGCCCCTTTAATGCTATTAATACGCCTAGCTCTACTAAGACGCCTAATACTACTACTAGCATTAAGAAGATTATTATTATAGACTAGTAATCCTATACTTATATCGCTAGCTTCTATTGCCTTAAACCTATTCCTATATAAAGTTCCTAACTACTTAGGAGGTAATTAATATATACCTTTAGCGTTTCTATTTCTTTAATATTACTAACCTTATTGCTACTTACTACGCTAAATACCTTACCTTATATACGCTTATCTAGAACGGCTTAATTATTCTTAGTCTATATATATATATCCGCGCCCTTAACTTATTTATAACTAAACGAATTCTAAGTAACCCGGAGTTTAGCGCTATTTTACTATTCTTTATTATTAAGTAGATATTATAATACGAGTTTCTAGGTATATATACTAAGGATAACGCTTATATTAGTTAGGCTATAGTTAATAGTAATAACTTAAGCGCTATCTATGCTCTCTTAGACCTTAATAACCCTAAGGCTATAGATATAGCTAACCTTTAGTATAAATATACTACTAACTTTTAAGGCCTTTGCGCTAATATTACCTCCCTTACTACCTTAATTACTATAATTAAAGATAATAGTATTACTAAGGCGTACCCTAAGGTTAGTAATAAATCTCGCTACTTATTCCTAGAGTAATATAACTATAATACCTATCTAGCTATTGCTTATAGCGTTAGCGTTAACTAACTCCTAGTTATAGCTAAAGAGATTATTAATAATAAGGATAAGGACTACCCCGACCTCTTAAAGATAACTAATACTACGCCTAAGACTCCCTTAGCTTAAAGTAGGATATAATAAAACGTATAGAATAGAAAGGAAATATAGTTATATATAGTTACTTATATATAATAGCATAGCTCTACTTACTAGTACGTTACTATAATAGGAGGTATAAATTAAATTTTATATTATATATTGCAGTTAACGCCTTTTTCTTCTTATATAGGTAATTAATACTAAACGCGCTTAGCGTAGTTATCTCGCTTAAGGGCGTCTAATGCGTTTAATACGTTGAACGTACCTGAATGCGTTAACCCTTATGAAAGGGCTTATCGCCTTTAAGGAAAAAACCTTCTAAATTTATAGAATTTTCACCTATACTTTTCGCTTACTACGTAGACCGTATTAAGAGGTTACTATAATACTATTTATCTAAGCTAAAGAGGAATAGGGGAAGTTTTCCTCTCTAATAGAGATCTTACTACCCTATAAGGAGTTACTAAATATACCTTAGGTAAGCCCTACGTAGCTCCTAAAAATAATAAACCTAAGTAGAAGCCTAAGTAGGCTTAACCTAGGTATAGCTTATAATACTATCCCCCCTCCTAGCTAGCCCTCCCCTAGGTATAAGCTAGGTTATTATTATTATTTATTACTAGCCTATATAGAGCCTTATACCCCTTTATTATAATAGTCTCTATTATAGCTTCTATAGGCTCCTAGGTAGGCTTTATATACCCCTCTTACTTAACTAGGACCTTATACCTCTACTCTTACCTAACTACTTTCTATTATACTATATATATCTCCTCTATATACTAGACTCGCTATTATTAACTATAATTAGTAATAGCTAGAGATCTATCCTTATTTAAATAAGTAGGGGGTCTTTTAGTATCTTCTAGAGGAGGCTAATATAGAACTATAAGTAGATATTACTAGGTATATCTAGCTTAATAATATATAGGCTTAGGACTCTTATAATAATATATTTATAATATAATTATAATAGCCTTTTACTAGGCCTTAGGTACTTATAGTTAGGTATTAAGAGCTAGACCTTATTACTTACTTAATACTCCTCTAAAGGTATCTTATACTAGTTTATATTCTCCTTCTTATATTATTAAGCTATTATGATCCTTACGTAGATAAAAGCTATTACTTCTTATAGCTTAGTTATCAAGAGGGTAGCTATTATATCCCTAGAGGGTGTCTCTTATAATATATTATTGTTAACTAGGATAGAGTTAGTATAGTATCAATATTCTAAGAAGAATAGCGAGAGTCTAGTTATATTACTAACCTTATTATAGAGCGCTAGCCAAGTAATAAGTAGGAGCTATCCCTAGTTATCCTATACCTAAGTTATAAATCCCTATAAAATAGCTTATTTCTCCTAGTTCTACCTCTTAGTATTATTATTAATCTATAGATAGTATATAATACTTAATAATCTCCTTATATTAATAAGGTAGTAGAATTTAGCTTGGAAGTAGCTTACCTAGTTAGACTTATAATTACTAATCATATTATATAAGAACCTATAGAACTAGAAGTAGTAGGTACGGAACTAATAGGTATAAGCTTTTACCTCTATAATACTTATCTCCTCTAGTATTACTAACTTACCCTAGCTTATTTATTATAACTTATAAGTATTAGCTAGTATTATTCTTTATAAGTAGTAAGTATATAATAAAGTCTATTAAGAGATCTAAGTATAACTAGGTGAGTATTAATAGGGGCTTTAAGAATCCCCTCTTAGCTTACCTTTAGATCTATATCCCTCTATAGATATTATAGTTCTAATAAACCTCTTTATTATTTATAATTATCCTAGCTAGTAGAACTATTAGCTTATTATTTCTAGTATATTATTATTGCTTAGGTAGGTAGTAATATTTAAGTTATAGCTCTATTAGATAATCTTTATTTAGAGCTCCCTTAGTAAGTAATTATTATCCTCCCTACTAGGTATCTATAGTCTACCTCTAAATATTAGCCTCCTCTAATTATTAATATTATACTTACTTATTTAAACCTTGGCTCTTATATCTAATAAGAAGCTCTAAAGCTAGTAGGTAATTATATAATATATAGCTTTATATATTATATCCTTCTTTATAATCTCTAGTTATAGTACTTATAGTTTAAGGTTACTATTAAAGATTATAATATCTAGGATATTAGTATAACCCTTTTAACTTCTTCTTACTAGGGGGCTAGCTATATAATCCCTATAGGGATAAGTATAGTTTAGTATTAGTTATAAGACGCTCTCTTATTTCTACGTATTATCTTATCCTTATAATATATCTTATTCTCTCTAAGAGAAGGTATTAGGGTTTACTACTTCCCTACTAGGGAGGTATTTAATAATAAAGTTAAATTAAAATAGTTCTTTTATATACTAGCTTTAGTACTCTATAAAGCGCTGCTTTTTTATAAAGTATTTAAGCCCCTAGTAATTTCTTAATATCTTAAACGAGGTTATATTATATAGCTCTACTCTCTATACTTATAAAGAAGAGAGGAGTACTAGGACCTCCTTATTATAAATAGGATAGTTATATTCTATACGTAAGAGCTTTTATAAGTAGAAGGCTATAGGATATTAAGTATTCTCCAGATCGACCTAGGAGAGTACTCCTCTTAATATAAATCCTAAATAGTTAGTTTTAATAATAATCTTATTTTCTAAGTTAAATTAGTAGAGTACTATCTAGGTATTAAAGAGCTACTTAAGCTATAAGAAAGCTTATTCTTAGCTATCTCCCTATTAGAATATTATATTCTTTTTAATAAGTAGTATAAGTAATCTTATAATATCCTTATATTCTAGTATAAATATATTATAATAGTTAATAAACCTTAAGAAGCTCTAGACCCCTTTTAGGGATATAAGGGGTAGCTACTTAGTGATTATGTAGAGTTTCTTAGGGTTATAAGAGAGACTTTTTCTTATAATTATAATAAACTATATATATTTAACCCTTCTTACTAAGAACCTATACTTTATAGGGTTAAGGTTTAGCTTAGTATCTACTAGCTTCAAGAGGACCTCCTAGACTTTCCTCTTATAGTTTTCTTATATTCTATTAGAGTATATTAATATAGTATTTATATAAATAGTAATAAGGTATTAAGAAAGTCCTATAGGGTATTATTAATATACTACTAGAAGCTATTAGGGATATTAATTAAGCTAAATTAGTAAATTACTTACTTAAAAGGTCTTTACTAGGTATAGAATATAGTTCTCTCCTAATACGCGTTTCTTACTCTTAACTTATAGAAAGCTATTATTATATCTAGCTTAATATATTACTTAGCTATACTTACTTAATATAATATTTTAGAGATTACTAAGAAGGGGAAATAGCTTTTTTTAATAATTATATTAAGGGCTTTATAATTAATATAGAGATAGATTCCCCTTCCTAGCTTCCTTATAAAGAGTACTAGTACTCTAGCTAGTAAGCCACTAGCTTTAATAAACCCCTTATCTAAGAGGTCTTATAGGGTCTTTTTTAAAACTAGTAGCCCTTTTCTTAATATATTATAAAAGGGGCTCTAAGGGAGTAGTAGTTCCTTTCTATTTAATCTTAATATAAGGTTAATTTAATAGTTTACCCTAGGTTACCTAGGGGGTAGTAAGTAAGCCTTATTAGAGTTAAAGAGGTTAGGGAATTCCTTTAATACCTAGCTTAGTAAATAGTATTACTAATCCTTATTTAGCTTTAGGTTTAAAGTTTTCTTAATATTAGCTAAGCTAATAGCTTATACTAATACCTGCATTATACCCTCTTAATACTTACTCTATTATCTTACTAAGTATAAGTAGATTATGGAGAATAAGGGTATATTAAGGAACTTTATAGCTCTTATTTCCTTTATAAAGGGCGTTTCTTCTTAGTCCTTTAGCTATAACCTAATACACTCCCTCTTATAATATACTTAGTAAGCTATAATATTATAAATAACTTAGTTCTTTTCTATCTAGGGGCGCCTTAAGAGGATATCTAGGTCTAGACTATTAACTATATATATAAAGATATACTAGGTATAGCTACTGATCTCTAGCTTAAGTATTATTATACCTAAGGTATTAC
Organism: Colletotrichum ledebouriae; assembly: GCA_036785755.1. NCBI lineage: Eukaryota > Fungi > Ascomycota > Sordariomycetes > Glomerellales > Glomerellaceae > Colletotrichum > Colletotrichum ledebouriae. Next base: position 16,498 of record JAVHLU010001218.1, on the reverse strand, counting down.
CTCGTAATAGTTTAGTAAGAGTATATTTCTTTAGATATTAGTATTTTTTCTTAATATATAAAAGGTAAAGCTATTAAGCTAGGGAAAGGTTAATTATAATATAGGTATTATTCCTAGTATTTACTAGGGTATAAGCTAGATGTCCTCTATTAACTCTAACTTAGATAATAATAAGCTTATTATTAGCTAGTTATTTATATTTATATTCCTTTTAACTTAATATCTCCTCCTTAGGAAGCTCTAGCGCTTAATTTCGCTCTAGAAGTAGTCTTTTTCTAATTCCTTATCTTCTTCTAAGGAGTTAGCTACTACCTAGTAGTTATTTATAACTTTATAATATACAGATTTCTTTTTAAAAGTTTTTACCTTTATAACCCTAGGTAGCTAGTCCTCCTTATTAGAGTAGCGCTAAGTAATATACCTTCTAACCCTATAAATATAATAAGTATAAGAGTTCCTTATATCCTTTTATAGCTATTAGTATTATACTAGGGAGGTACTTAAGGAGGACCTAGAGTTTTAATAGTTATAATATCTCGCTTCCTTAACTTAAGAGATATATATAGCTCTAGTTATATAAGTATCTACCTTAGGGCTCTTAGTAATAAGCTTCTAGTAAGTTACTAGGTAGGTATTAGGGGCCTTCTAGCGCTCTACTTTCTATATAATATTCTAAATCTTTATAAGCTAGCTATTATAATTAGCTAGTAAGTTAATAGTAATTAGCTAATCCCTTAGCTTAGAGGTAATAAAGGCTTCTAGGAATAAGATCTAGACTTAATTTAGCTAGTTTATATTATATATGTTAGCTAGTATTTAGTTAAACCTTAGTAAAAAGGTTACTAGACATTTATTTTCTTTTTATTAGAGGGTTCATAGTTAGATTATAGCTTATAACTAGATATTAGAGTTCTTATAGGTTTAACTAAGATAGTTTATAAAATCCTGTAGGTTATATTTTCCATTATTACCCCTAGCTTTATAGAAAGTAGAGACTACTTATTAGAGAGTAATATCTAAGTAATAGTTAATAATATATTAGATCTCTATATCTATAGGGTAGGATACCTTATTCATAATAATCTTATATCTTATCTACTATACTTAGGAGGTATATTCCTTTTATTTACTTAAAAGCTTTAAGAGTAGAGGTAATAGCTTCTAATATGCTATACTAAGTATTACTAGTACTTTACTAGTAATACTTATAGGGTTCTATATAGCTATATATTAGCTATTCCCCCACTTAACCTCCTATATTTATTACTAGAGGGACTCTAGTATTACTATTAAATTAGCTTATAATAGCCTATCTCGAGTTATAGCTATATCATTATTAACTATCTTACTAATTAGTAGGGAGTAGCGCTTAAAATATTATTATTATAATAATAATAAGCTTGAATAAATAAGGAGTTTAACTGAAATCTATTTAAAACGAGGTTATTATAATATTGTTTATTTAGGTTAAAAATAAAAAGGGGAAGTTTTCCTCTCTAGTAGAGAATTTACTAATCTATACGGAACTACTAGGTAGGCGTTAGGTAAGCCCTAGGTAGCTCCCTAAGGTAGTAAACCTAGGTAGAAGCCTAGGTAGGCTTAACCTAGGCGTAGCCTATAATAATAAGTATATTAGAAGCTATACTAATACGTAGCCTTTTACTTTTATAGCTTATATACTACTTAGAATCTATAGGTGCCTTATAAGGAAGTAGTACTAGTAAGCTATATCTACTTAAGCTAGGTATATCTAATAATAACTTTAAGCTCTAACTTAATAATAAGGGCTAGTTTATATACTACTTAAAATCTATAGATACCTTATAAAGAAAATAAGTAAGTAGGCCCTAGAAAGCTTAAAAGTAGTTCTTAATAATAAGAGCCTTATGTTATATTCTAAGGTTTTATTTACTAAGTCTAGTTCTAACTAATTCTATTTAATAGTAACAAAGGTATAAATATACTAATGAGTATTTATTATGTACTTGCAAAAATAGACTTTCTTATTGGGATATATAATAAGAATAATTACTAGATAAGTAAAAAATATAGTAATTTCTTTATATAATACTCTATTCTTCATATATAGCTTTTTATATACCGCCTACTCTTATTAGAACTATATATACTAAGAGAGATAAAGAGGGCTAAGAGGTAAGTATATTATAAGCTATACTAATAGGTAGCTTTTTATTTTTATAGCTTATATACTATATAGAATCTATAGGTACCTTATAAAGACATAGTATTCGTAAGTTAAATCTACTTAAGCTATATAGCTCTAGTTATAACTTTAAGCTCTAACTTAATGATAAGGGCTAGCTTATATATTACCTAAAATCTATAGGTACCTTATAAAGAAGATAAGTTAGTAGGTCCTAGAAAGCGTAAGAGTAGTTCTTAATAACTACCTCGTATTATATTTTAAAGTTTTATTTACTAAGTCTAGTTATAGCTAACTCTATCTAACCTTAATTAAGGTATAAATATCGTAATAAGTATATATTCCTACTCGCTACTAGCTAGAGCCCTATTATATATATACGGGCTATTAATAAGAGCTAATAAGAGCTAATGAGAGTAATAAGAGTAATATAGACTAAACTAAGCTATATAGACCTATATTTATCTAGACTTAGGATAAATTAGCTTAATTATTTAAAAGACTAATTAGATTTAAGCTTTTAATATATATGGGTTTAATAGTAATAAGAGAGTTGTTTTTCTTAGGTAGGCCTAGCTTCTTAAAAGGTAAAGATTAACCTTTCTAATAGAAGGCATAGAGATAAAAGCTGTTCCTAGTATTACTAGGAGATAGTAGCTTATACAATCTTAATAGAGGTTCGTTCTATTAAGGGATTATTAAAGGAGTAATATAAGAGTTATAAGGTATTTATACTAAAAGAACTTAATTCAAAGTTAAATTTAAGATAATGTTTATTACTACAAGAACTTAATAAATTTACTCGTTAGCTATACTAGAGAGCGCTAGCTATAAGCTATAGCTAACTCTAAGGAGAGTTCTTCTTATTAGTTTCATAATACTACTATATAAAGAGAGCGAGGGTAGGCCTAGTATAAAGTCTAAATTATTAATAATAGTAATGTATATTAGAAGGTAGCTAGCGAGGTAGAAATAATATAGGAAGCTAACGAGGTAGGTTATATAGTAGGTTATATAACTACTCGCTAGGCCCTAGTTATTCTAACCTAGGCTATAGATCTAAAGCTAGATCTAGCCTATTAAGCGCGTAGGAGTTCTACTTACTATATAAATAGGTAAATATTCCTGTACTAGTAGTTTATCCTTTATACTAGTAATTGCCTAATAAGCCTATCTAATTATCTAAATCGAATAATAAGTTAGAAGCTATTATTAGCTTCTAAATAAAGTAAAAAAGTAGCTAGTTTTAGCTAGAATCCTATCCTTTTAGAATACTTATTAATACGCTACTATTATACTATTCCTTTTATTATTCTTATTACCTATCCTTCTATATAGATTATTCATTTATTCCTATTAATAAAGCGGTATAACGCCCTATTAAGCGTTGCGTTTATTAGTATATTAGCGGGGTTATCTTCGCTATTAAGTTATTAGATTTTAAATAGCTCGTAGCGCTTATGTAACTAGTAGAGGGCTATAATATTAATTCTAAGCCTCTTTTCCTTTTTTAACTAGATACTTATATAATAAGTATAGGTTAATATATATTCCTATAGGGATAGAGTTAGTAATACCCTATTAAAGGGTTAAAGTAATAATAAAGGCGAGGTCCGCGCTAGTAATAATAGTATAGATCTCTAAGGCTAGTATGCTATAAGTAATTCGTTTATACTTAGTAGAGCTATAATAAATAATATTACTATTAACAATAAAGGTTATATTATTCTTTGTCTTATTAGTAAGTATAGTAATATAACTTAATTATAATATAAGGTCCTAATTATTAGTAAAGAGTCTATCTATAAAAATAAATAATTTAGTAGTAAGTAGTAATGATATAACAAATATTAAGCATTAGTCGAGGTTATTCTTGAGCTATTAGAAGCGCTTGTTAAGAGTAATAATATCTTTATTAGTTAGATCCTAGTATTAGGTAATAGTTAATAGGTTAAAGTAAGCTTCTAATTAGTAAGTTAAGGCTATAGAAGCCCCTCTAGCGTACTATTTAATACATTACTCTTTTACTAATATTTTCCTAGGAGTTTTCCATATAAGGTTAATCTTAGCGCCTTAGCTCTTCTAGTATAATATAATTATATAGTACTAATAATGGAGATAGTTATATTATTAAAAGTAATAGGGGTCTAGGGGGTAAGTTCTTCCTTAGGTTTAGCTATAAGTCTAGCCTTCTAGAGCTGTTCTTCTTTAATAATAGAAAACGTATTATTAGAGAGACTAATTATACTTTCTATTTATATATTAATAATAGCGAAGTAAGGGCTCGAGTTATTAGTAATAAGTAAGTAAGGGTTAAAAGTAGAGGTAGTTATATATAACTTATTATAATAATAGGCGCTATAAGTAGCTTATGAATAGGTACTAGCTTTAGTAATACTATAGAGGGGTTTAATAACTTTTATCCTAGTCCTAGGGGAGTAGAGATTATAGATCTAGTTAGATAGTTAAGTATAAATATTATATACTAGTATTATCTAGGATTATATATAAGCTTAGGTAATAACCCTAATTTAAATAATATAATTAGGTCTAAGTAATAAAGTAATTACTAGAAGGAAGCGAATATTATAGCGCTAGATTATAACTAACTAGGTTGAAACACCCTACTTATTAGTATTATAAATATTATAAATGACTAGGTAGGATTTCTTAATAGGGGTAGTAGTCTGATTCTTAATCTTATTAACTATATATAATTAAAAAGGTAGCTATACTACTTAGTTGAGTTACAGATCTTAAATTTAAATACTTTATAATTAAGTTGAGTATTAATCTCTTTCTTATAAGACTTCTAAAAGAGGGGATTAATAGTAACAAGCTTAGTAGACTTATATAAGGGTACGGAGAGTTCCTAATTAGCTTTCTCATTTATTAAAATAAATATTATTAAGTAATTAACTTCTAGTTTTCTTAGGTTATATAATTATATAACGTAGTTACTTAGGTAGCTTAGGTAATAATTGCTTATATAATAGAGGGTATTAAAAGGAGTATTATTTTACCTTACTAACTAGTAACTAGCTACCTAGGAGGAAAGGAGGGTTATTTATACTTATCTTAAGGCCTCTAGCTACTACATAGTGATTTTACCTGCTTAAGTGCAATAGACCTTCTAACTCCGCGCCTCTAGATAATATTTAGCCTTTAGTTACGTGATCCTTTCCTAAGTATAGCTATACTTATATATACCCAACTAGATAGCCTCACGATCTTTAACTTTATATTAATAATAACGTAGTTTTTAATTATTTAATAGACTACGAAACTATTAACTTATCCTCTCGTATACTACCCGCGCTACTATTAAATACCGCCTCTATTACTACTTCGTCCGCTAGCAGTCCTCTTATTCGATCGGGTTAGCTAACGCCTTTATAGCTATGCTATTATTAGCAACTCCCTCTCTATTAGTCGGCGCAAGCTATACTCACTAACGTTTAAGCCCTAATAGGCCTAGGCCGCCTAGGCTACCTCTACCTTAGTAAAATAGAGGACCTGCTTGAAGAAGGGCTACTCTATAGGGTATATAGTAACCTACTAAACTTCTACTACTAAGTTTACTTACTTAGCTCTAATACTATCGCGCCTTATAAAGTCCCTTATAGGGGTATTAAGGTAAGTCCTTTTAAGGGCTATATTAATAATATATTCTCTATATATAGTAGAGTAGTTAATAAAGGAGCGGGTTTTATTAATTATATTAAGGCTAAACTCTCTAGTAATCCCCTCTATATTATTTATACGAAAAGCTATACCTTACTTAGGTTTAGTATATTTATATATAGGGTTTAGTATTTATATAGTTAAGGGATAAGGATAAGGAAGAGGGAGAGGTATAAAGCCCTGCTTATAATAGAGCTTCTTATACTTCTAGCTATAAGAACCTCTTAGGAAAAACCTCTTTAGTTAAGGAGTTACCTCTTATATAGTAGCGTTTACCTTTAATACCTTACTAGAAGGTTAACCTTTTAAGTTAAGGAGTTATCTTATATAATAGCTTTTATAATACCTTTAGTACCTTACTAGAAGGTTAACTTTTTAAGTTAAGGAGTTATCTTATATAGTAACTTTTCTAGGCTACGAGAGCCTTAGTAGCCCGTTTAGCTCTAATATATTTAGCTCTAGTATAGCGCGCGTCTAACTTTATATAAGGGTTTGCTTATAAGTAGTAGGAACATATAGGGTTCTTATATTGTTTGCCTTAACTAGTAGAGGGTATAGGTTAAAATACTTATATAGTATTTCCTAAATTATGCTTATGAACTAGGTGAATTTAGTATAGTCTTTTTATAAAGGGGCTGCGGCGTAATTCCGAACGTAATACTTATCTTAAGCCTTCTAGAGGCTTCTATTATATAATAGCTTATATAATGACTTACGCAATAGATTACGTATATATTTAGCCTATTTAGGCTTAGTTATATATTAAGGTTATAGCTTAAACCCTTTTAGTTCTAGCTAGAAAGCTTATTAAAGATAGGGCTTTCTAGGACTTTCTAGACCTTTCTATCCACAGTATAGCTAGTATTATTAGCACTATAATGAACTATGCTATAATATATAGTATATTATTAAGTATTTCTATTTATTATATGTTTTATAGGTCTTTTCATATAGGGCTTTATGAGCTATTTATATATTATCTTACAAGCTTAAATATATTAAATAGGTTAGTAATAGGGTTCTTTTACGGTTATTTTCTATACTAGGGTAGAGGGGGGGTTAGGGTTAGCCTAGTAGCCTCGGGGGCAATAGGGGCTTATAGGTTATTATTATTAGGGTCTCTAGGGGTATTAGGATTACTATAAAAGGGTTTTATAGTAGTAGAGGGGAAATCTTAGGGGCTATAAAGTAGCTAAATAGTAGCTATTTTACTTAAAACAGTAACTAATTAGTAGGGGCCCTACTATATATCCTTTCCTTAATATACTCTAACTTATAATTATAATAAGAGGTAGATAGTATTCTTAGTATTAGGGCTATTATAAGTAGTAAGGGTATTTAAAACTTTATATTTAGAGTATTTCTTTTATAAATCCTCTATTTTAGTATTAATTACCTTAGCTCTAGTAGTAATATTAAGGGAGGGGGTAGGGTTATTACTAATATATAAGTATATATTAAACATAAGTAGGGTAGATATTAGCCTATAAGGGCTAGCGGTATTATTAATAGACCTAATTACTTTATAGAGAGCGAGCGGGGACTTCCTATTAAATAATAATATAAGTATAGTATAGGGGGCTATAATACGTCTCTAGTTTTCTAATCTAATAGTAGGCTTAAATATTAATAACTTTAACTATAATTAGTATCGATTTAGCGTTACGAGGGGTTAGACCCGAGTTTATTTAATAAGAGGTTACTATAATACTATTTATTTAAGCTAAAGAGGAAAAGGGGAAGTTTTCCTCTCTAGTAGAGATTTCGCTAGTCTATAGGGAATAACTAAGTAAGCCCTAGGTAAGCCCTAGGTAGCTCCCTATAGTAATAAACCTAGGTAGAAGCCTAGGTAGGCTTAACCTAGGTATAGCTTATAATACTATCCCCCCTCCTAGCTAGTCCCCCCCTAGGTATAAGCTAGGTTATTATTATTATCTATAACTAGTTTATATAGGGCGTTATACCTATCTACTATAGCGGTCTTTATTATAGCCTCCGCAGGCTCCTAAGTAGGCTCTATATACCCCTCCTACTTAACTAGGACCCCGTACCTCTACCCTTACCTAATTACCTTCTATTATATTATATATATCTCCTCTATATACTACTTAAATTCGCTATTATTAGCTATAATTAGTAGTAGCTAGGGGTCTATCCTTATTTATATAAGTAAGGGGTCCTCTAGTACCCTCTAGAGGAGGTCTATATAGAACCTTAGGTAGATATTACTAGGTATATCTAACTTAATAATATACGGGCTTAGGACTCTAACTATAGTATATTTATAATATAACTATAATAGCTTCTTACTAGGCCTAGGGCTCTTATAATTAGCTATTAAAAGCTAAACCTTATTACTTACTTAGTACTCCTCTATAAGTATCCTATACTAGTTTATATTCTCCTCGCTATATTATTAAGTAGCTATAATACTTATTTAAATAAAGTCTACTACTTTCTATAGTCTTATTACTAAGAAGGTAGCTATTATATCCCTAGAGGGGGCTTCTTCTACTATATTATTTACTATAGGTATAGGGTTAGTATAGTACCTATATTCTAAGAAGAATAGCGAGAGCCTAGTTATATTACTAACCTTATTATAGAACGCTAGCTAGGTAGCGGGTAGGAGCTACCCCTAGTTATCCTATACCTAGGTTATAAACGCTTATAAGATAGCTTATATCTCCTAGTTCTACCTCTTAGTATTACTATTAGTTTATAAGTAGTATATAGTACTTAATAGCCTCCTTATATTAGTAAGGTAGTAGAATTTAGCCTAGAAGTAGCTTACCTAGTTAGACCCTTAATTACTAATAATACTATATAGGAACCTATAGAACTAGAAGTAAGAGGTAAGGAACTAGTAGGTATAAGCTTCTACCTTTATAATACCTATCTCCTCTAGTATTACTAACTTACTAAGCCTATTTACTATAACTTATAAGTATTAGCTAGTATTATCCTTTATAAATAATAAGTTTATAATAAAGTCTATTAAGAGGTCTAAGTATAACTAGGTAGGTACTAGTAGGGGCTTTAGGAAGCCTCTCTTAGCTTATTTCTAGATATATATCCCTCTATAGATATCGTAGTTCCTAGTAAATCTCTATACTATTTATAATTATCCTAGCTAATAGAACTACTAGCTTATTATTTCTAATATATTATTATAGCGTAGGTAGGTAGTTATACTTAAGTTATAGCTCTATTAAATAATCTTTATATAGAGCTCTCTTAATAAGTTATTATTATCCTCCCCGCTAGGTACCTATAGCTTCCCCCTAAATATTAATCTCTCCTAACTATTAATATTATACCTACTAATTTAAACCTTAGCTTTTATATCTAATAAAAAGCTCTAAAGCTAGTAGGTAAATATATAATATATAGCTTTATATATTATATCCTTTTTTATAGTTTCTAGCTATAGCGCTTATAGTTTAGGGTTACTATTAAAGACTATAATATCTAGGATATTAGTATAGCCCTTCTAACTTCTCCTTACTAGGGGGCTAATTATAAGGTTCCTATAGGGGTAAGTATAGTCTAGTATTAGCTATAAGACCCTCCCCTACTTCTACTCGTTATCTTACCCTTATAGCGCGTCCTACTCCCTCTAAGAGAGGGTATTAGGGGCTACTACTTCCTTACTAGGGTAGTATTTAATAGTAGAATTATACTAAAATAGCTCCTCTACTTACTAGCTCTAGCGCTTTATAAGGCGCTACTTCTTTATAAAGTATTTAAGCCCCTAGTAATTAGTTAATACCTTAAGAATAGTTATATTATATAGCTCTACCCTCTATATATATAGGTAAGAAAGGACTACTAGGAGCTCCTTATTATAAATAGGGTAGTTATATTTTATAAGTAAGAGCCTTTATAAGTAAAACGCTACTAGACGCTAGGTACCCTCTAGGTTAACTTATAAGAATACCCCTCTTAATATAAATCCTAAATAGTTAGTTTTAATAATAATCTTATCCTCTAAACTAAACTAGTAGAGTACTAGCTAGGTATTAAAAAGCTACCTAAGCTATAAGAAGGCTTATTCCTAATTATCTCCCTATTAGAATATTATATTTTTCCTAGTAAGTAATATAAGTAGTCTAATAATATCCCTATATTCTAGTATAAATATACTATAATAATTTATAAACCCTAGGAAGCTCTAGACCCCCTTTATTAAGATAGGTAATAACTACTTAGTAATTACCTAGAGTTTCTAAAGGTTATAGGAGAGACCCTCTCTTATTATTATAATAAACCCTATATACTTAACCCTCTTAACTAAGAACTAATACTTTATAAAGTTAAGGTTTAGGCTTATATCTACTACCCTCTAGAGGACCTCCTAGACCTTCCTCTTATAGTCTTCCCTTATTCTATTAGAATAAATTAATATATTATTTATATAAGTAATAATAAAGTTATTAAAGAAGTCCTATAAGGTATTATTAATATATAACTAGAAGCTAGTAAGGGTGCTAATTAAGCTAAATAAGTAAACTACTTACTTAAATAACTTATACTAGGTATAGAATATAATTCTCTCCTAGTACTCCTTTATTACCCTTAACTTATAGAAGGCTATTACTATACCTAGCTTAATATACTACTTAGCTATACTTACTTAGTATAATATCTTAGAGATTAGTAAGAGGGGTTAGTAGTATTTCTTTATAATTATATTAAAAGCCTTATAGTTAATATAGAAGCGAATTCCCTTACCTAGCTTCTTTATAAAGAGTACTAGTACCCTAGTAAGTAAGCTACTAGCTTTAATAAGCCCCTTATCTAGGAGGTCTTATAGGGTCTTTTTTAGTACTAGTAGCTCTTCTCTTAATATACTATAGAGGGGGCTCTAGGGGAGTAATAGCTCCCTCTTATTAGGTCCTAGTATAAGGTTAATCTAGTAGTTTACCCCTAGTTACCTAGGGGGTAATAAATAAGCCTTATTAGGGTTAAATAGGTTAGGAAACTCCCTTAAGACCTAGTTTAGTAAATAGTATTATTAATCCTCTTTTAGCCTTAGGTTTAAGGCTTTCTTAATATTAGCTAAGCTAATAGCCTATACTAGTACCTCTTTAATACCCTCCTAGTACTTATTTTATTATCTTACTAAATATTAGTAGATTATAGAGAACGAGGGTATATTAAGAAACCTTATAACTCTTATTTCCTTTATAAGGGGAGTTTCTTCTTAGTCCTTTAGGTATAGCCTAACTTATCCCCTCCTATGGTATACTTAGTAGGTTATAATATTATAAATAACTTAGCTCTATTTTATCTAAGGGCGCCCTAAGAGGATATTAGGGTCTAGGCTATTAACTATATATATAAAGATATACTAGATATAGCTACTTATTTCTAAGTTAAATACTACTATACCTAGCGTATTACCTAGTAATAATCTACTAAGTATATACCCTCTTATAAGTTAGTATCTCTTTTTAATATATAAAAAGCGGAGGTATTAAGCTAGGGAAAGATTAATTATTATATAGGTATTACTCCTAGTATTTACTAGAGTATAAGCTAGATATTCTCTATTAACTCTAGCTTAAATAAAAGTAAGCTTATTATTAGCTAGTTATTCCTATTTATATTCTTCCTAACCTAATATCTCCTCCTTAGTAAGCTCTAGGGCCTAATTTCGCTCTAGAGTTAGTATTTTCCTAACTTTTTATCTTCTTCTAAGGAGTTAGTTACTACTTAGTAGTTATTTATAACCTTATGATATACTATTTCTTTATTTAAAATCTTTACTTTTATAACCCTAAGTAGCTAGTCCTTCTTACTAAGGTAATACTAAGTAATATAACCTCTAGCTCTATAAGTATAATAAGTATAGGGGTCCCTTATACCCTTCTAAAGTTATTAATATTATATTAGGGAGGTACCTAAGGAGGATCCGGAGTTTTATTAGTTATAGTATCTTATTTCCTTAACTTATAAGATATATATAGCTCTAGTTATATAGGTATCCCCTTTAGTATCCTTAGTAATAGGTCTCTAGTAAGTTATTAAGTAGTTACTAGTAACCTTCTAGCGCTCTACTTTCTATATAATACTCTAGACCTTTAAGAGCTAGCTGCTATAATTAGCTAGTAAGTTAATAGTAATTAGCTAATCCCTTAGCTTAGGGGTAAGGGAGGCCTCTAAAAGTAAGATCTAGACTTAGCTAGGCTAGTTTATACTACCCGTATTAGCTAGTATTTATTTCAATCTTAGTAAGAAGGTTACTAGGGATTTATTCTCTTTCTACTAGAGGGTCTATAGTTAGGCTATAGCTTATAACTAGATATTTAAGTCCTTATATATCTAGTTAGGGTAAGCTATAATCTAGCCTAGGTAAGCTATAAAGTCCTTAGGGTTATATTTCCCCTTATCCCCCCTAGCTTTATGAAAAGTAGAGACTACCTATTAGGCTGCGGTATCTAAGTAGGAGTTAATAAGGTATTATACCTCTATATCTATAGTATAAAACGCCCTATCTATAGTAATCTTATACCTTATCTATTATACCTAGGTAGCGTATTCCTTCTATTTACTTAAAAACTTTAGGAATAGGGGTAGTAGCTTCTAGTATACTATACTTAGTATTACTAATACCTTACTAGTAGTACTTATAGGGGTTTATATAGCTATGCGTTAGCTATTCCCCTACTTAACTTCCTATAACTATTACTAGAGGGACTCTATTACTACTACTAAATTAGCTTATAATAGCTTATTTTAAGTTTTAGCTATACTACTATTAACTATCTTACTAACTATAGGGAGTAGTACCTAACTTATTATTATTATTATAGTAATAAGCTTAAATATATAAGGGGTTAGACCTAAGTTTATTTAATAAGAAGTCGCTATAATACTATTTATTTATACTAAAGAGGAAAAGGGGAAGTTTTCCTTTCTAATAGAGATTTCGCTAGTCTATAGGGAATAACTAGGTAGGCCCTGGGTAAGCCCTAGGTAGCTCCTTAAGGTAGTAAACCTAGGTAGAAGCCTAGGTAGGCTTAACCCGGGCGTAGCCCGTAATAAGCGTTATTCTTAAAGGCTTTTACTATAAAATTTAATCTAATATCTATAATAATATAATTAGGCGATCCCTAATAGATAGAAATCTAATATAGGTAGAGGGTTTCCTAGGTAGTCTTTATAAGGAGATTAGAGAGGAAATAAGTAGCGTTAAAGCTAGTAGCTATGAAGGAGCGGGCCCTACCTATGGGCGTAGGGCTGCAGCCAATAGCATCTCAGCCTTTAGCGCATGCGTGCGCACGTATCCAGGCGCGCGCGCAGAGGCGCTACTAATTAAGCCAAAAGGTATTTAACAACAAGCTTGTTACGATATATAGATGCATCCGGTATATTATATAATACTAGTACGTTTATAAAACATTAGGGTACTTAGCATTAGGATATAAAGACCCCTATAAGGTCCCTTAAAGTAATTACTATAATATAAGTAAGTTTCTTCCTATCTTATAATACTTATTATTCATAATAATATTATTACAAGTTATAAACCTAGCTTATACCTAAGCTATAGTTATATATATATACCTTACTCTACTAGATCGGGTAGGAGACCCTACAGCTACCTTATTATTATAATAGCTCCCGAGAGCTTATAAGGGCTCCTAAGAGCCCTAGTATTACCCCGTAGTAATAATACAAAGCCTAGAGGGTTTATAAGAGAGCCCTACTAGCGAGGGTTATTATATACTATAATAATAAGACTTCCCTAAGAGAGAAGGCTTTATAATAAAGCCTTAAAAGAGGAGGTTAGATCCCGCGAGGGAGGGTCTCTAATGTTAGAGAGGGCTTATGCGCGCGTAGCGTATATATAGGTCCTATAGGAAGGCCCTATGTATATATAGTATATACGCGAGGAAGGATCCTATTAATCTAGGATAGTTATAATACCCCCTTGGATTAGGGTATAGATTCAGATATATATAATAGCTAGCGTTTAGGATTCCCTAATCTTAGGTTACGTAATCGTAATTAATAGCTTTAGAGGATAAATAATAAGTATAAATAGCTTCGTATTAAAGTCTCTACCTTCTAACTAGGAGAGAGAGAGAGTATTCTAGAGGGATAGGCTAGTTATTTATACTTAAGCCTTGGTTTCTAGAGCCTTCTATACTTATATAAGCTACTTACTAAGCTACGTTACTTATTTTCTTATATAGGCTTTTTATTAGGTAATAGTATAACCTTAACTTATATAAGGTTTAAGCTTATTCTAAGTAGTAAATCTTATTATATCTTATAGCTTTCTAGAGGTTTCTTCCTATAGTATCATAGTGCTAATAATACTATAATATACTATATTACGTAATTAACCTCTATTAGATAGCTCTTATATTCTAATTATAAAATATAGTATTATCTCTTATATAATCTCTCATATCCCCCCTTAAGGTATATATATATATATATAGCTCATTTCTTAAGAGACTTTTATTTATAGGGGTTGCTTTACTAGAAAACCATATATAGGAAAAACCAGTTATATATAAATACTAGAAAAACCTCTTAGGTAGAAACCTAGTATTATTATTATTATTATTTTTAAGGAAAAACTAGATCTTTGTTTTAATATAGTAGTTTATTAACTCTCTTAATAATTAAGTCTTTTGTGCTTTTGTTATATTCATTTATAGGTTTATTATAAATAGTAAAAAACCCTTTATAGATATATTACAAGTATCTTTAATTAAGTGAAAAAGTATCTTTAATAGCAGCTTAGTTAATACATCCGCTATATTATCTTTAGTATTAGTGTGATATAGAAATACGTTTTAGCTATGACGTTATCCCTTATGAAATGATATTTTATATTAATATACCTAACCTTTTTATGAAATTCTGGACTTTTAGCTAGCTTTTGCGCAGCTTTATTATCTATTAATATTTTAGGCTTTTCTAAAGCCTTATTTTTCAAAACCTTATATATATAGTTATAGTTCTTATGTAAGTATATAGGCTCTTTTATAGACTCGGTTAGAGCTATATATTTAGCTTCACAGCTACCTAAAGCAACTGCTTTTTGTTTTATACCATTCCAGCTTATTATATTCTATAGTGTAAAAGTAAATACATGGCTAGTTATATACTTTCCCTTATTTAGGTCACTAGCCTAATTAGAGTCTGAGACACCTATAGTACTATTTTTATTATATAGCTAGCTATTATTATAGTTATAATATAATCCTAAATTAGGATATTTATTAAGATATCCCTATATTTTATCTAGAGCTATAAAGTGCGCTCTAGAGGGATTACTAATATATCTAGCACAGGTTATAATAGCTAGGGCTATATTAAGCCTAGTCTTTAAGGCTAAATAAACTAAAGCCCCTATTTACTATCAATATATAGTTATATCTTCTGGCTTTGCTATACGTTTATTAATATATAGCTTTATATTATTATCTATAGGTATTTTAGCTAGATATATATATCTTTTATTATACTAAGTAAGTAATCTTTTAGTATATTAGCTCTAATAAATATATAGAGCCTTATTATTACGGTCTATAGTTATTTAGCAACCTAGAAATTTACTAGCTACACCTATAGGCTTTATCTTTATACTCTTTAGTAAAGAGAGATATATATACTCTATTATAGTATTATTAGGCGTGCTTATAAGCGTATCGTTCACATAGCACGCTATAATAGCTTTTTTACTATTATTATTTAGAATGAATAGAGCTTTATTATAAGGTGAAACTCTTAAGCCTATATTAGTTAATATTGACCGTAGATATTTATACCATAACCGTGGGCTTTGCTTTCAGCTATATAAGGCCTTCGTAGGCTTTAATATATAGATATTATTATTATTACTATTTATAGGGGAGTCTTTAAATTTCAATTTCTTAGTTTTTTAATTATAAGTAAAACCGGTAGGTAGTTTCATATATATCTCTTTATCTACCTCTTGATGTATAAAGGCGTTCGAGACGTTGTATTGCTGTATATCCTAGTTATTATATATACTATAATATAGTAAAAGTCTATAGCCTTTAGGCCTATATGTAGTACTAAAGGTTTCCAGGTAATCTATACCTATATGCTAATTAAAGCCTTATGCTACCTATCTAGCCTTATAGCGTAATATATCCCCTTCAGTATTAGTTTTTAAGGTATATACCTTTCTACCGCCTAATATATTGATATTACTATTTTTATAGACGGTTTAGGGATTCTTTCCCACGTATTAATATCCTCTAGCTCTTTTATTTTAGTAAGCATTCCTTCAACTTACTTATCTTTATTAATATTAGTTATACCTTACTTATAAGTAGATAGCTCTACTAAGGTATTAGTAGAGAGTATATAGGACGCCTTTTTATCTAGTTTATCTATAGCGGATAATATATTAAGCCTTAGGTAGTTATTTATAGTTAAAGGTAGCGCGCTACTATCGACCTGAGTATAGGCCTCATTATTAATATTCTTTTGGGGGATTTGTATCTCATCATTTAAGCTAGAGTTATTACGATTATTATTATTATTATTATTATTATTATTATTATTATTATTATTATTATTATTATTATTATTATTATTATTATTATTATTATTATTATTATTATTATTATTATTATTATTATTATTATTATTATT
>JAVHLU010001217.1:0-34753 GCA_036785755.1 Colletotrichum ledebouriae | reverse complement strand
CTAAAGTATTATATTATTACTCTAGTCTAGTAGTAGTATAAAAGAGGTATACTTATATATTATAAGTATATAGTTTATATTATTAATAATAGTATTAATACTTTAGGGAATCTACTTAGGAATAGAGTATAAGGAATAAGGCTTATATTTACTGTTGGAGCCGTTATCGCTATCCTCCTCGGAAGAATCCGACGCATCGTCCGCGCCCGCATGATGTAGGAATAGCACTCGTACCAAGAAGCAGGCGCTGACGAGAAGAGGAAGGATCTGGACGACGTCGGAGATGTTGTTTACATCTGGTATGCGATTCCAGGAGACAGTGAGCTCGATGGCGGCCGTGAGCGTTACGGCCACGGCAATGTTGCTGAGCGTCTTGAGCTCCTTCACGGTCATGACGTGCGTTCGCCTGCGGTAATTCATGTCAGCTGTGTAAGTCTAACGATCCGACGCGGTACTGACTTGATCCTGCGTTTCTTGTGCCTTTCACGCCAGAACGGCACCTTCCAACCCGTCTTCAGCAGAAGAACTAACACGCAGGCCAGCAGGATGATGAAGCAAAGGAGTGCGTTGAACGCGATGAAGGGCTTATTTCCGAGGCTGACGCGGCTGAAGAAGAACCCGTACTGGGATGGCGAGCAGGAATCCTCAGGGGCGACTGAGCACCAGAACCAGATACCCACAGCCGTCAGTGCCAGGAGCAAGGCAAAGTTGAGGCCCTTGTAAGCGGGGCTGGGCGTTTCCTTGGACCATCGGAAAGGGTTCCAGTAGGGATTGAAGCAGGTTAACGCTCTCCAGATGTACAACGGAACGAGGAAGAGGTAGGCGCCTATCGCCAGGAGATAGACGATGTAAATGTCAGCTGGCTGCAGTGGTGTTGAGGACACCTTGACGACAAGACCGAGAAAGGCAGAAGCCGAAAGAAGCAGGCCAATGAAGCGTATGTCAGGGAGGCCAGCGACCTCCAGATATTCCGCAATTATTGCCCCGAACCATTGGAAGTAAAACGCCACGCGGAGGCCCAAGCCGTACAGTTCAGGCCTACCTTGTACCTCACAGCTCTCCATGATCTCTTCCTAGGGTGTCTTGTGCGGGAGGATAGAACGAGTCGCGGAGACAATCTGCATACAGTGTATGCCCCCACTGGGAGGAAGACCGCCATTATCTACTTCCTCCTACCACCCTTCCATATTGTTCTGTCCCTGCGGGGCGCGGTCTTGTCAATGTGTAAGCGCAACGTGGGCTGCTGTCCATTGAAGACTGAGCAAGGGTCAACACAGCATAGTCAGATCGCACAAGGGTCGTGATGTGATCCGGCGACCACCTTCGCCATGGGGCATCAATGGTCAGCCTCATTGGCGGGATACGGCAGGGTTGAACCACGGATCTGTGCCTGCTTTAGAAGACATTCAAAGAACTGCGGGCGATCGCTAGTTCCCGTTGCAGTTTTGAGCCGTGTTGCTTACGCCGAGGACACTATTGGCTGACATGCTGGCCTAAACGGAGGCAGCACCTGTGCCCAATTTGATCGACTATTGCTTGGCCGGCTCTTCAGACGTCGGTGTCGAGTCTCGCTTGACCGTGCAACGGTCTAGGCGGCGGTGACCATGCAGTGGCCCGACCACTTTCTTTCCAGACTCATGGTTTTGGGAGTCACTGTTGAGAAGCCAGCAAAGACGGATATAAAGGCGGGCTGGTTCTTTGTGCGGCGAATGAGCCAATATAAGATGAAGGCCTCAGTATCTCAACAAATCATCTGCGACACATTAGGCCCAACTGGGGCCTGGGGACGAATTAGAGATCTCTGGGCCGACCGGGCGAGCGACTCCCAATTCTTCAGCAGATACCCATCAGGCCCGAACAGGGTTCTTCATTGAAAGAGTGACAGCTGGCAGTGAGGGGAATGTCAAGGTGAAGCGGGACATCAGAATGGCAGGCGGGGGATCGAAGGTGGAAAAGCCTGAGTGGGACTGAACTCGAGCTCCGATCTTGGTGCGGGGCTGCTCTGTGTCTCGGCCGAAACGGGTGTAGCGTAGGACCCTGATGCGGTATCGCTTATCGGCTTATCATTAGTCGACTTTCTGCTCGATAAGGCCAATCGATAAGCAATTTTTTTTCCCCTTCGCCTTTGCGCCCAGTGTTTCCACCCCTCGACCCGAAATCCATTCTTTCTGGGGAAGGGTAGCTTCGCAAGTCAATTCCGCAGCGACACAAGCCCGAGATCGCTATAATGGCCGCCACGAAGCATTCCCTCGCCGACAGCGAGCCCGAGCACAACGGTGCCGTTGAGGCGTCTCGCCCGAACAAGAAGCAGAAGGTCAAGGATCTCCCTGTCAGTGGCGATGTTGACAGCGACGAGGCCGCCGAGTTGAAGAAGCAGAGGAAGAAGGAGAAGAAGGAGCGCAAGAGGGAAAAGGAGGAAAAGAAGAAGAAGAAGGAGGAGAAGAAGAAGGCGAGGGGCGACCAGGTCGAGTCTCCCGCGGATAGCCCTGCTGTTGCTGCGGAGGATAAGATGGACGTTGACGAGGACGAGAAGGCCGAGAAGAAGAGGCAAAAGAAGGAGAAGAAGGACAAGAAGAAGAAAAAGGAAATGGAAGCGGAGAGCACAGGCAGCAGCGAGAAGCCTGCTGTTCCTGGCGTTGCCGGCCAAGACTATGTGCAGTCCGCCGCCCTGACCGGCCTTCCGCAAGCCGACATTGACGCCTTTATGACCGCCGAGACCATCACCATTACGGATCCTACGGACAAGTCCTCTCACCTCCGCCCAATCCTGGAATTCTCCTACCTCCCGCAGACCGAGCTCATTAAGAAGAACCCCTTCTCCGCCTACAAGAAGCCGACCCCCATCCAGTCCGCTTCCTGGCCCTTTACGCTGGCTCGCCGCGACGTTATTGGTGTAGCGGAGACAGGCTCCGGCAAGACCATGGCCTTTGCCCTGCCTCTTGTTGAGGGCATTTCTCAGATCAAGAAGCGCGGCATCAAGGCCGCTGTGATCTCACCAACACGCGAGCTGGCCATGCAGACCCAAGAGCAGCTCGAGCATGTCGCCTCTCTCCTCGGCCTCAGATGCGTGTGCATCTACGGCGGCGCCTCCAAGGACGACCAGCGCGCTCTGCTGAACAAGGGTGCTGGTGCCGACATCATCGTTGCCACCCCGGGTCGTCTCAAGGACTTCATGGCTGACGGGACCATCGACCTCAGCCAAACGCGCTTTGCCGTTCTGGACGAGGCAGACCGTATGCTCGACAAGGGTTTCGAGGAGGACATCAAGGAGATCCTCGGCAGCATGCCGCCGCGCGAGGAGCGCCAGACGGTCATGTTCACGGCGACGTGGCCCGCTTCGGTGCGCAAGCTCGCCGAGTCCTTCATGGTCGACCCCATCAAGATCACCATCGGCTCCAGCGGCAAGGAGACGGCCAGCGGCGCGGTTGAGCTGCAGGCCAACACGCGCATCACGCAGCGCGTCGAGGTCGTTGAACCCAGAGCCAAGGAGCAGAGGTTGCTCCAGCTGCTCAAGCAGCACACACAAGGCAACAAGAAGAACGACCGCATTCTGGTCTTCTGCTTGTACAAGAAGGAGGCTACCCGTATCGAGAACTTCTTGCAACAGCGCGGCATCCGCGTCGGTGGTATTCACGGCGATCTCCGCCAGGAGCAGCGCACTCGCAGCTTGGAGGCGTTCAAGGCGGGTACCACGCCCGTCTTGGTTGCTACAGATGTCGCTGCTCGTGGTCTGGATATCCCCGAGGTGAAGCTTGTCATTAACGTTACTGTGCGTGCTACTTCGTGCACCCTCTTGAGGCTTGAGACTGACCATTGCTAGTTCCCTCTGACAATCGAGGATTATGTCCACAGAATTGGACGTACCGGTCGCGCTGGCAAGACCGGTGAGGCGATTACGCTTTTTACTCAGCAGGATAAGGCGCACTCTGGATCGTAAGTGACCCGCCAATTACAGCTGACGAAGCCATTCGCTCACAAACGATAGCTTGATCAACATTCTCAAGGGCGCCAACCAGCCGGTCCCTGACGAGCTTTTCAAGTTCGGCACTACCGTCAAGAAGAAGGCCCACGACACCTACGGCGCCTTCTTCAAGGACGTTGACATGACGAAGAAGGCAACCAAGATTGTTTTTGATGATTAAATTCTCCACTGGTGGATGCGGCTGTCTATCTTCGTGTTCTATTTGATGGCAGCTATGCAGCCTTGGGTCTGCGGGCCGAGTTGTAGCTTTGCATGAGGAACCTGCGTTCAGCAAACAGACTAGATATTATTAGATGAGGATTGGCAGGGTCAGGGACAAGATGAGAACTCACATCAGCAGGACAACTGGCAAAGAGGCCACGCCAATGGCGAATAAGTCCCTGAATGAGGTTGCAGGATTTGAGGCAGAGCCAGTCACGCGTCGAATGACATGTGGTGCGGACAGACAAACAATAGATGTGACGGCGTTAGGCTGTAATGTAAAAAGTTCAAACGGCGTTTCTAAGGCGCCAAAGTACGATTTGACAAATGCAAGACTCCAAATGATGCGGCACAGCATGTTGATGCAGTTGGCGAAGACGAGACCCGAAGCTCCGAGATCCATCACCCGCATGAAGACAAAGGCCGCGGATCCAAAAGCAACAGAAAATGCACCCATCCAGGCTGATTGCCGGTGCACCTCTGCCTCTGTTGCCACAGAAGCTACAAAAGCTTCAGCGACGCCGTTGATGGCGAGTAGGGGAATGTAGTAGCAGTAAACCGCCAGAACATCGCCGGCGCCTTCGTTCGCCCAGCGTTTGCCAGCGACAAGGGACAGCAGGGGCGGGGCGGCGACGGGACCAATGCTGACGATCACTGCGGAGAGCAAAACGTAAAATCTGAGCAGGGTGTGAAGGTGTTGACTGGCCGTGTTTGTAGTCTCCTTGTATGGCTTGCTGGTCTTTGTGTCCTGAGATAGGAGCAGTCGACTGAAATAGCTGCGGCTGCTCTCTTCAATGGGTTGAAAGACGAGACGAGCAAGCAGCCCTCCATAGTTGTTGGCAAGAGCGTAGACGCCTTGCGATTTGGGAGTGGAGAGAATTGACACGAGGAAGGTGTCGCCCTGGGTAAGGACATGTTTGACGATGCTCTGGGCCATCATGCTCGAGGCTAAGCTGACAGTTGGCCGGTAAAAGTAGGAGGCGATGTAGACTTGACTTGAGCCCAAGCTCTTTGGCAGTAATGAGAAGCCGCCTGTGGCTGAGAGTCGTGCACCGGTCCAAAGATAGACGAACAAGAGGCTCACGGCGTAGGAAAGTTGTCCGGCGGCGAAAGGGAGAACCCCATACTCCATCCCCACTCTGGACGCCCAAAACGAAGTGCCGAAGGTGACTATGCAGCGCAGGAAAGTGGCGATGGACTCTGCCGATGCGCGTATACCGAATTGCAGTCGTGTCTGCATAAGTACAAAGCAGGGCTCGGAAAGGAGTTCAAGGACGGCGGCGATCGCGTACAAGCGGAGGGCAAGGAGAAAGTTCGGGGTGCCGCGCGTAACATTGTCGACGGATGAGAGGTACAGCCATCCAAGACCAACGGTGACGAAAAATCCCAAGAGAACTGCGAGATATCCTAGGTTGACGACGGCTTGGCTCTCACGGCTTACTTGGGCGTTCGGATCGTCATCTCGTTTGCTGGGGCTGGGGCATGTCTCCTGGCGCTGGACTGCCACGCGCAAGCTCTCACGGGCGAAGAAGAGAACTGACAGATAGTAGACCTCCAGCTGGGTAGAGACCCCGAGCAATTGGGCGGTGAGAAAGCGGAGGAGGAGCTGATTGGCGATGAAGGTGACTGCGCGGGATCCAATTTGGAGAATGATGAGCAGGGAGGCGCCACGGACGACGGTTTTGCTGGCGTCTGCCGATGGTTTTTCAGAGGACGACGACATCGCTTGCATCGTCGCCGACTGGCTGTAACGCGGCTATTCGGAGCAGCCCACTTGGGGGTTTTGGGTAGTGTGAAATTTGAGGCGACCGTGTTGAAAGCGGAAGTTGACAGTTGGTGATTGCCGTCTGACGTGGATGTCGTAGCCGGACCTGCAGCGGGTCGGCCCACTAAGACCACCGCCTGGCTGGGCCGTTCTGCGGTGTTAGTAGAGTGGGGCACCTTGCACTCACCGAGACCCTTACCGAAGAGCAGGTACTCAAACTTCACTAGGACATTCAAAGCAACAACTTATGTCGACAAGGCGTGGCTCAAGGGTTCTAATGCTGTGCTTTCTGATTAGAGCCTTTTTTTTTTTTTTTTTTTTTTTAACCCAATTAAATAGAGGCCTCGTCTGCTAAGGCTCTTCGCGTCACCCAACTTGCTGCATTTCGCTGCTGCTGTTGTCGCTGTCATTTTTTTCATCGAATAGGTACCTAACGCAAAGCAGCAATGATAGATAGCTAAGAGTGTTCTATGAGCTTTGGGTAATTTCTTGCGGATAATGAATAGTATGTCCCTTGGATGTGATCCATTAGCTGCAATAAGAAGCACCGATGCGAAATCTAAAGCCCAGCTTGATTCGAAGAATGAGGCCGTGCTTCATTTTCGCACCGTTGTGTTGATATACACGGCCGCGCGTGTTCGCGCCTCTGGAGATTCAGGAATGCAGCTAGAAGTCAGATGCGGGGATATCCTAACGTCGTCGAAGAAGCATCGACTCAGGCGTCATGAAAGCCATGCATGGGCTGTCCTTTGTCATGAGCAGGTGATGAGTCGAAACGTTCATCTGGTGGCTAGTGGTGTGAAGATGACTTGGTCTTCGAAGCTGCGACCTCCAGCGGCGGATAGCTGCACAGCTTCCGTTGCACAAGCTCCCCGCAGCCTATAGGCGGTGGTTTCCAGGAGTAGCACACTCTCTGTCGTCATAGGAGCCTTCACGACGTCTCATTCGTTGAAGAATTGACCGGATTTGAAGAGAAAAGGTTGGAAGCTCTCCAAGGTTCGGTTTTCAGTTGATTCATTCCGTATCTAGAGTCCTCATGCGCATTTTAGAAACAGGAGCGAAGGGCCGCCCATTAGGCACTTACCTACTGAAGTACCTTAAGGTAAGGTAGGTAAGATCTCAGGCAGGCGTGGATAATTTTGGCAGGTGGGTCGTGCCTGGAAGCGTTCCTGGATTCATCTAGAAGTGGATACCGCAAAGGCACCATCCCTGTCTTACCAAAGTATGCACCTCACACCTCACGCCTGCCCTTGTTTGGCTGGATGCGAATGTGTCTGTTCCTTCCTTCCAAAATGTGAGTCAACCAGCCAGTACGTGGGCACTTGCCAACTGGAAGCAGAATGGAAATACGGAAAAGTACATGGAGGCACAGACGTCATACAGTCAATTGTGTGATAAATGTAGCTCTAACAATGGCCGTCGAAGTACCGCCTAGAAAACTCCGGCTTCCCTTACCAAGCTAGGGCGCCATGTGCGCTCTCCCCTCGTCTTTTCTTCTCCAGTCACGTCCACTCTCTCAAGGTCCCAGCGGCTTCTCACAATCGCATCCTCTTATCCTCCAACATTTTATTTCATCCCAACTCGCGCACCGTCTCCTTCTCGGACGAACACCTGATACATCCTCCCATTTCTTTTCATCCGCGAAATCCTCAGTATACCTACGCGCCTTAGGTCATCTCGTTATCGCAACTTCTTCCTACCATCTCGCAGTCCTCATTTATGTTTCGTTTTTTTCCCCTCTCTCTCGCCCTTTGATGAACTTCATCTCGGCTCGGACCACATGCTCGCAAAAGAAACCGCAATTAACCCCAACTGGCCTGGGTTGTCCCCTGTTGGAGTCGCCTGCTTTAAGCCATCGAGAGCCACATTTCCCCAGTTAAAAGACATCCGCCGAAGACACCACCCCAGAGAGGGCCTCATGTTGGAGTCCCGCCCACATCGTGATAACGAGCACAATTCTTCAGAGCCCAACGGTATCGAATACCAATACATTTGCGGGTACCCTTTCGCCTTACAAATTCGTTCGGCGTCTTCTCTCCCAATCGCGTGCACTCAACACGCGCACACCACAACAACAACACGGATAATAATCACTCGACATAAATCTATCCTCCACTTCAATCCCGCAATCAATTCATTCCCTCCCCTCGTCTCCATCTGAATAATATCACCAGGCCACCCGTCCGGTACCGAGACATCTCGCCTGCATCCTCCCGGCCTCATTCGGCAATCCGACCCCGACTCCGTGTCTGTGCTGTCTTGTCTCAGCTCAGCATGCTTTCCGCCGTATCTTAGCGACGTCCTCTCTGCCGCGATAACAATGGCAGAGCCCGTCGAAGACGACCCATCCCGCGACGCCGACGCCATGGCAGACTTCGTCCCATCCGACGGTCGCCCCGACAGCGGCCCAAAGCTTCGTTGCTGCTGCGGCCGAAACGATTGTGTCTTTCTGAAGCACAGCTGCACCGTCCTCGAGACCGTCGAAAAGGATGTCCATACCGCTGCGAAGCTGGGCAAGGTGCGTTGTTTCTAGCTTCTTTCCCCCGCCAAATTCAAGCAACATTCCAGTTCCCACGCCTGCTCGCATTGCGACAAATTCCAACACTTCATTTCCCGTGATTCACATCAAGACGATAGACCTTGAAGCCCGTCTCACGTTGCAAACTTTGCCCTCCTCCCTCGACTGAGCATTCGCTCTATCTGCCGCCAATGTCGACATGTCACTGACGTTCTTCCTCCAGGCCCTACTTGCTCGCCACGAGGCATATATGGCTGATGCTGAACGAGATCGCATGTCCCTTACAAGTCGCATAGAGCAGTTGGAGAACGACAAGCTGGAGTTACAGGCCGAAAATACGAGGACCGTAGAAGAAAATCGCAACCTCTTGGACCAACTCGAGATGCTCAACAATACCGTTCAGGACTCCGATATCCACATACAGAGTCTTGAGGCAACCCTCCTATCGTCCCATCAAGCCGTACGTCGCCTCGAGGGCGCCGCAGCCCGCGCTGCTGAAATGGAGCGCCACATCGCAATCTTGGAGCAAGAACAGCTTCGTCTTCAAAATACCCTCATCACAACGGAGTCCGAAGCCCGTTCTGCATTGCAGCGCTGGAGAAAAGCCGAGAGGGGCATTTCTGATCTCCAAGAACAACTGGAACGCATGGAGCAGGAGGCCAAAGAGGAGCGTGAACGTCATGCCGAGGTCCTTGGCCGTATGGAACGTCAACGCGAGATGGAAAAAGAGCTGAATGCCGCTGCCGGACGCCTTAAGGGGGCCGCAGCAGCCAAGTCGCTCAACGCGGGCAAGAATGTCACCAATGTGGTGTCACACTTCGTGCGCGACCTGCTCCAGGATAACGCGAACTTGCAGCTGGGCATGGCAGAGCTGCGGGAAATGCTTGTGAACTCAAACGACGAAATCCAGGCTTTGCGGGACCAGTTGATTTATCACCAGCCCGTGAACGAGGAGGATGCAAGTGCCGCATCCACGCTGCGTGCAGAGCTTGCTCCTGAAGTACCGGAAGTGGCTCATAAACTGTCTCAGGAACTGCACATTCACCACCACTATCATGTTGCTGAAAAGAGCAAGACGAAGAAGAAGCGTCATAGTCTGAATCCAGGACTCTTCTCGCCTGCCAGTTTTTCGAGCTCGTCGACGCCTCCAGCGGTATGGCGCCCGCAGCCGAAAACCCCCGTGGCAGCACACTCTCATAAGGCCTCAACCTCGACTGTCTCGATGGGTCCATCTAATAGGTGGTCTGTCTTTTCGGAGCAGCCGTCGGAATTCGCACCTTCGTCTGTACCAAGCTCCCCCCAGTCGAACCCTCGCCTGTCAATGTTCGACAGGCCAATGCTGGACACGGATATTCCTACTTCCCCAACAACGAGTTTGGATCCGACGTCTCCTAGTTGGAAGCTTTCGCACAATAAGCGACCTTCAGAGGCATCGGTGCGGAGCTCTTCCGTTCCCAACAGGCTTCTAAGCGTGGCCTCGCCCGGTGCGCCAGCGGCGCCATCGCTCCACGTTACGCAGCATATGTCAACGACAATTGAGGAAGAGAGGGAGGGGAATGGCACGGAGGAAGTTCCAGGCCTCCTTGCTCCTACTGATGAGTGCACTGAGCCTGAGACTGAAACCGAAACGGAGACGTCCTTCACAAGCGAACTGCCTCGGGGCCGCTTGCACCGAGCGGTATCTCACGAATCGATCATGTCTTTGGCCGGAGGATTGGACATTCATACGCTTACAAGCCGACCAAGCCAGTTGACTTTGCGCCATCTGGGGGGAGCTGATGCTGTCTTCACAGGCGTCACCGCACGCTCAACTATTTCGCGGGGAAGCGACAAGCGAAGTGATGCCATGCTTCGTGACAGCCTTGCCGGGCTTCCCATGCCGAGAATTGCGTCAACGCCCATCCGGAACGCATCGACATCAAGCCCCGGCTCTCAACATTCTCAGCATTCGAGTGGCTTGGGCAGGTGGGTGAGCTGGCGCCCTTGGAGTGGCAGCGGCGGAGGATCAGTCCCTCCTCGATCTACTACACCCACGCCGACACCCACTCCATCCAGACGGAATGGGCAGGCAAAAGAAAAGGGGAAAGAACACGCTTTTCTTAGGGCGCCTGGTATCAACCAGGCAGGCGCCATTCCTGGCTTCCAGGAATATCTGGCGGCTCATCAGCGGCGTGGACCCCCGAGCAAAGTGTGCCCGGATGTAGTCGACATTGACGCGCTGCAGGAGGGGCTTGAGGAGTAACTGGAGTTCCTATCTTGTGCATGGGCCGTTGTGGGCGCGGCATTCATCTTCGAGAAGGGGGGGCTTCCATTGTTTCGTTTGTTTTTTTGGGTCACACGGCGTTTTGGCAATCTGGGACATTAGAGGTCGGGAGCTGGAGATACCCTACTGCTTTGAGCCATACCTGCATTCACTTTGATCGCATTTCCTTTGTTACTCAATCCATTCCATCTAACCTATATTTACGGAGGCATTGTTGAAGGAGACGCATATTATGTCCAACAGAGGACAGACCAATCATCTATTTACAGTACAGACGCACAGGACAATGCATTCATAAGATATAATTCTAGTTACACAATGAGGACTTTGCTCAATGATAGTCAGATGGGTTAATCGGCGCCTTAGTGGTTGCGATTCGATTTATAAGCTAATGGCGCACCAGGTGATGACTTCATCGGGGCTGTAACTATTCCTTAGATATTCATTCACACACGCCATCAAGAAGGAGGAATAGAGATAAGTAATTAGAGTGCTGGCGAAAGTTGCCCCGTGGTTATGCGCCACCACCATGATGGCTATGTGCCTGCCCAGGCAGTAGCTTATCTCACCTGCCGCTCCTATCTGTCAACGCCCGCCCGAAAATGACGCGCGGTTCAACCACCCCGGCCCCGTCTCCCCGTCTTCCACTCGGTCTTTGCGCAGCCGGACTGCTGGCTCAGCTTCCCTTTGCGGCAAACACGATGCCTGCCCTCACCAATCAGGACTCCATAACGATTTCTGGCTTTGCGGCAAGCTCTTTGCACCACTATTCTGCGGCCAGATGAAGGAACAGGACGAAGGAAAATCATCGGGTCCTCGCCGCATAGGTGAGGCTGGGGCCCTTGGCTGCAGCCTCCGTACTTTTCCGCCTGGCATCATGGCTTTCTCTGCCGGCGCTATCGCGCCAAGTTGTTCGCCGGTGAATCTCACTGGACCGCAGACCCCCCTGCCAAAGTCGAGCCTACCTCATCGGACTCTGTCTCGGGCACTATCAAACCCTTCTTCACCGTTGCACCATCTTATCCGATCATGCCTTCATCCACGTCCCGCTACCCTTTACCCACAGCTTACTCGACCAAGTCTGCAATGACGACGGGTGGTACTTTGCAGAACCCACAGGACGCAGGACGACAGGTGCAATCATTGACGAGGTCTTCGGAGGAATCTTGGGACACCATAGATCGTCTCAAATATGAACAGACGCAAATTTGAGCTAGCAAGATGAACCATGTGAGGGCTATTCAGGGGATCAGGCTGTGGTGGCGCACTTGAGCAATGCTCCCTGAATTTGACGAGAATCTAGATAGGGCGGTAGTTTGACCCTTCGCTTGCAACGGCTCCTTTGTTCGCTCTTGGGTTCCCATTATCGATGTCAGTCATTCAATCAAGCGAACGAAAGTAGACGTATTGTTCTCGAGGATCGAACAAAGCATGAGACATCCAACATCTCATTTGAATCAGTACTCCACCCCGTAATAGGAATTACCAATCTCTGCCATGCCGGTAGAGATAGTTCGGGGTCACAAGCTCCTCTGAATATAACAAAGACCATGCTGTCGCTATATACAGATCTCTGTGGTCCTCGTCACATCACGATGGTCCATCTCTTGATTGTGTTTTTCCAGCCGAATTTTCTCCAACTAGTCATCGCTGCTTCCTTTGAAACACAGAATGTGCATCCGACATATCCAAGTCTTCCGTTGTCCCTCGAAAGAGGGCTCAACCAAGAAACACTGCATCAAAAGCAACATCCTCTGCTCCGACCACTACCCATGCCCCGAGTCCCAATGGGAAAGGCGCAGCAGCGAATACCGCTACATGTGCCCCTCCTGCTCCGGCGAGCCGCCCGAGGTCCCGCGCGAGAAGCCCTTGACCGACCACTGGGAACGCGACATCTCGCAAGACGACGTCTGGGTCCACAACTACGTCGACGGCCTATGCAACAGCGCGCTCATCTGGAGATGGGGCAAAGACCACGCCCGCAGCGACAGAGTCTCCATCCGGGCCATGGCCGGGCTCTACCCGTCCTTCTTCCTCGAGCGCCGCTGCAAAGAGAACAAACACCGGCCCTCCCACTGTCGATGCGAGCCCAACGGCCCGCTCGCGTACCTGTACAACCCGGCCATGGCGGCCCGTCGGCACTTCACAAACGAGACGGCGTCGGAGTTCGCGATCAATACCCACGTGCAGAGCGAGATGGCGAGACAGGTTCTGGAGGACGTGCACCGGCGTCTCAAGGCAATGTGCGGCCAAGAGAACATGTACTTTCAAGGCGGCATCTCGCGACAGCCGTTCTTCTCGTCCGAAGGCATCGCGAGACGGCGGCAGACGATGGAGCGAGTCTTTTCGAACGCGTGGCGGGCTTTCGAGAACGAGGTGGAAGACAGCGTTGAGGCGACGGGCGGCGAGTGGACGGATGCGCATACCTTGGTAGAGACGAAGGCGCTGAGGCGGAAGAGCTTTGTTCAATTTTTGGGCGAGGTCGTGCTCTACGACAACGGTTTCTCAATGGCCAGGTTTTGTGTTGTTATCGAGCGGCTTGCGAGTATCATCCAGACGCCGCAATGGCGGGATTCTGCCGACATCATGGGTCTCGAGAAGATGGCCAACGTCGTCTCGGCATATGCATCCGTCAACAGCAACAACGAAGAGGATGCGACAGACCCCTTTGGCAAGTTCATGGAGGACGCCGTTGAGTACTTTGCCGGGAAACGCGAGGCGTGGGCAAGGGAGATTCGTAATTACACGGCAAAGCGGTCGCTCTTCGACGAGTCGACCAAGCCGATGGACGACGCGGCGCTCCAGGCGGCGATTCGAGAGGGCACAGCAGAGGAATGCCCCATATGCTATGTACGGTACTGGGAGAACCCTTCTCTGGACGCGGTGCAGTCGCCAACGGGGCCTAGTCCCACGGCGGAGCAGAGGCATGGACCTCCAGGAAGACAGCTCGTCTCGCAGCCCAGCAACGCGACCACGTCGTCTCGCATCTCGAACCAGATCCGGCGGTTGAAGTGGGACGACGATCCCGAAGTCCTGCGGCGCATATTCGGAGCGAACCCTGCCGGAGTCTGCATGTACGATCGCGGAGAGCCGCCGGTGAGCCTCAAGATGTGCGGTCACGTCTTTGGCAGGAGTTGCCTGTTCCGCGCATGGGTGACGGAGGCCAACGATCCGGAAAATCCGTCCAGGTCGTGTCCCATGTGTCGTGTCGAGCCTCCGGAGGGCACATATCGGTTGGCTGCGGCTTCGGCGCGGGGCCGTGATTGGGGTATGCCGACGAATCTCCCGTCCGTGTTGGCTACGTACGATATTCTGAACTAGTAGAAGATTGATGCACTGGGGGTGTGTCTGAGAATGACGACATGTAATCGACACTGGGAACGACGAAAACTCTGAAACTTGGGAAGACTGTATCAATCGCTTGTTCAAATCGAATTCTCGATGTTTCTTGGCGGGTAACGTCGCTTGAGTGGCATCTCAGAAGCCATGGTGGAAGCCATGCTCACCGCTGTAAGACGAATGAGGGGCAGAATATGACACGAAAACGCATTAAGTTGCCGAGTGCGACGGGCACAAGGTTAGTGAACTAAAGTGCTGCGGAAGTAAGCCGCTCTGGACGGGTAGCGATGCAGGAGCCCGACGGGATCGAAAATCGCGATAGACGTGGCGGATGTTGGTCCTACATCCTCCGAAAGTGACTTCAGAGTCAGTCGATGAGATGCCTGCGTCCGCCTTTCCGCTGAGAAAGATGACACCCTGGCGAGGAAGAATCTTGGCCAAGTCCCGCTGTAGCCCCCATGGAGCGGCGACAAGCTTCTCGGGCCGCGGATGAAGAAAAACGCAAGGCAGTCACGATGTTGATAGACAGCAGTCGAGCAGCTCAGTCAAGTCAAGTGGAGGAGCTCGATGGATACCATGCCGGATGGTCACTATGAAGCTTCCACACCATAGTAAGTCTCAAGAAGTCGGAGAGACGAGCGATTCGGGACAAAACTGTCGTCAAGGACGGAACAAGTGAGAGAGATGAGGTATCGAGGGTTAGGTCGAACAACGGCGCACCTTGTGAAGGTGGTAAGAGCTTCTCTGCGTCGTGGAGCTAGGAGATGGTCAATGCGCCCTTGTCTCGGTTCTGGAGCTCTGAGATTGGCTGGATGTTTGGCCTCTTCTATCATTGGCTCGTCTACCGTAGCTCCTTCACTTTAGCTTCTCAAGCGGATCCTTCCTTATATGGGTACGTACCTTAGCCGGCCGAGTGGGATTAGTTATTCGCTTAAGCTTCCCATCCAGCCAACCGACACCTGGAACTGCCCGGAGAAGGGTGCTGAAGAGAACAAACGGCAAAGAAAGAAAATGCAAGGGATGGACGGTAACTCTCATCTGACACGTAGCGAATGCAAGACCAGACCCCACGTTGCATCTCGATTAAAAACTCCTGTTGGTTTGACACGAATCCACCCACCTGGCTCAGCTCACCTTGAAGGTGACTTTCACCCGGAACACTGGGGATTTTCGATGACGAGTCCATGGCGTACGGCGGGGCCGTCGCCGCCGTCCCTTTAGCTCGCCGGTTTGAACCGCCCGCTCGCTTCCGTGACAATTGGCGGGCTGATCTCGGAAGCAGGTTTTATCATGACACACGCCATTCCTGATTTTGCGGTGGGAGGGTATCAACTCGGACATTCTTAACCTCCCCCGGCTTCTTTTCCGTCTGCGCCAATAAACTACACCCTTCCCCACCACCCTTCATCGTCTGTGCCACACATATGCGCACGTCAATCCCACTCGTGCGATAGAAGTTACCCGGACCCTCATTTCACCAGAATTCGATGGCTTGCAGGATGGACTTTGGCCTCGCACTCGAGCTATCTTGATTCGGCCAAAGACCCGCTGTAACCAAAGCTCCCTTCCCGACGTGCAGAGCTTTGCTGGGCCTTCGCCTGCGACTACGGCCGTATCGGTCCCGGACACGTCCAAACGGCCCATGGCATGTTTGCTTCTTTCGCAGCTTGATCCGATCTGAGATTGTCGTTTCTTCTTCTTCACCGTCTCACTCGCAGCTCGTCATACTGCCACCCCGGCCCATCTAAGCGGCCTCTCAGGACTCGGTACTTTGCCATTCCTCAGTTCCTTATCTCACCTTCACCATCCGCAAGCCACCGGCATCGTCTGGCGCCTTGTCACCACCAACTACCACTTACCATCCATCCATCTCATCAGCCAAGCTGCGAAACCAACGAACCGGAGCCCTGTCAACCACGGCGACTATTACGTCCGTACTGGTTCCGACCCTGTGGACTGCTTACTAGTCTACTTCACTAACATGGTCTCTAGGTCCGACCCGCTCCCGTCTCCTGCCACGACAGCGTTTCGCACTCGCACTAACTAGCGGGGAGGTTGCGCGGCAATATAAACACATTCATCAACTCTCGCGGCTCGCTTAATTGCAGCGAGAACTAAATAAGCCAGACTTTTTGACGAAGTCAGGTGTTTTCTTGACCTTGCTACATAAGATCCCGCCCCGCCGTACCAATTCCGCACTCAGTCCCACTTCTCAATATTCGACCCGAGGGGATTTTGGACTACATCATTTCCTTTAGCAAAGCCTCGCGACATTGAGTTGCTAGCGTTTTCTGGTGGCTCTTTTTCATGGTCTTGAACGGCAACTTACCACCGCAACAAGCAATCATTTTCGTCGACCTCTAAACACTGCACCAAGCAGACCCGGCCAAAGCACATAAAGCGAAATGACCGCCACAACTACAAGACTACCGGCGGAAACCGTTCTTCGCACCGCCAAGGACGAGGCAGCAGACCTAGAAACGTTTGAGCAAAATCGTCTCAAGGGAGCATATGACGAGTGGCCGAACGAAGCCGGCGTGAGTCCCCAATAACGCCCCTGACACCCAAACATCATCGCTGATTCCTCTCAGTTTGATGGACTCACAGAAGAGCGCGGCCCCGTCGAACTCAAAGTCCAAGGAGAGATTCCATCATGGGCGGCTGGATCACTGTACCGGACTGGGCCCGGCTACTGCAAGGTGGAAAATACGCCCAAGGGGACTTACTACATCTCCCACTGGTTCGATGGCCTCGCGCATACGCACAAGTTCGAGATACTTCCCCACGACGCCAATTCATCCGGTAAAACCCGCGTGCTCTACACCTCGAGACGCCAATGCGACCAACTCGTTCAAGAATTACAGACTGCGGGGCCGCAGGGCCGCCTCACCTTCGGCCAGCGACGAGATCCATGTGTCGGCCTCTTCGGCAAGGTCATGAGCGTTTTCTCCAGGGGAACAAGTCCCAACGTCTGCGTCGCCGTCAACGCCAACCTCCCAGGCCTGACCCCACCACCGGTATCCCCGGAGAAGGGGCCGTCACATCAACAACAAGGCCCCGCGGGACCCGGACACCGCAACGGCGTCCGCAGTGTCTGGCTCTCCACGGACGCGAACCCTCTTCTCGAGATCGACCCGGACACGTTGGAGCCCGTGGGCACGGCACAGCAGACCAAGCTTCATCCGGACCTCACGGGACCCCTGTCTTGCGCGCATGCTCAGCGCGATCCCGAGACCGGTGACATGTTCAACTTCAACCTCGGTTTCGGAAGAGTGGCCACGTATCGCATCTTCCGCGTCAGCGCCGCGACAGGGATGACCGACATCCTCGCATCCATCTCCGAAGCCGAGGCCAAACCTGCCTACATACACAGCTTCTTCCTCTCCAAGAGCTTCGTCATTCTATGCATCCCTGTAACACACCTCGGCTACAGCGGTCTGAAGGTGCCTTGGGAGCGCAACATCCTCGACGCCATCGAGCCGTTTGACGAGTCCAAGCGGTGTCGGTGGTACTTTGTGGACCGCATCGGGGATCGGGGCCTAGTCGCCACCTTTGAGACGCCGGCCGGCTTCTTCTTCCATTCAACCAACGCCTTCGAAGAACCCTCAGAAGACGGCACGGGAGTCAACGTCTTTTGCGAAGCCGCCTCCTACCAGAACCTCAACATTCTCACCAACTTGTACTACGACGTTCTCCTCAACCGAGACGACGCGGCCAACAAGTTTTGGCGGGAAGGCGACCGCATGAAGAACGGATACGCGAGCCTCCGCCGGTACAGATTCAGGGTCCCACACGGCGACGCGGCGACCAAGTCCGCACCACCACCAAACAACCCCACGGAACCAGAACTGATGCTCTCGATACCGGCGCCGCACGCGGGCGAGCTACCCGCCATCAACCCGGCATACCTCACCCGCCGCCACCGCTATGTCTACAGCCTCTCGGACCGCGGGCTCAGCACCCTCCTCGACACCATCGTCAAGACGGACGCCGACACGCGCGAGGCGCTCATGTGGAAGTGCCCGCAGGCCCACACGCCCGGCGAGCCCATCTTCGTGCCGCGACCATCCGAGGGCGGCGAGACGTTGGCTGAGGACGACGGCGTCATTCTCAGCGTCGTGTTGGACGGCACTGCGCAACGGAGTTATCTTCTCTGTCTGGACGCCAAGAAGATGACGGAGCTTGGGCGCGCGGAATGCGAATTCGTGGTTGGGTTAGGCTTTCACGGTATCCATGCTCCGTCGGCACCGGGAACGTTTTGAACTGGGGAAGCATGAAAAATTCCGCCCAAAATTCCGATTGATTCCACGACTGATGAATTCAATGAAGAACAATGAATCTCCGCTTGGTTTTCTCTTCTTCGGGTGTTTTGGCGTGTCTCGACGCGAGACGTATCTGCAGTGGGGAGGTGGTTGTTACTTTCTCCAAGGGCAGGGGTTGGGTTTCCTCCAAGCCTTGTAGATCTCAGCTTAAGCTTATTCTCTAATTCCAAAATTGGAACCAAGATTGGAGTAATATTGTTTAGCTCCGTTCCACCCAGGAGTCGACGTGTGCTCCAGTGTCGCTGACATTTTCGCGAGTGGTACCTTTCCAGGAACTTCCGCCTACACACCAAATCGATGCTTCTAGAAAAGGCGTGGAATACCAGCATGTCCTTGCATGCACTCATCGCAGGTGCGGGGCTTGCCCCCGAGACTAAGGCAGACGATTATCGGGATGGCCAAGATCTGTGATCATCATCCCGTTCCCCGAGGGAACCAATATGAAGATGAAACTTCGATTAAGCCAGATTTTAAAGTCAATACAGTAGATCAGAAATATCTTATTGATGAGTAATTTGTGGTATCTCATGAAAGGTATATGCTTATAAATCTCATTGTGCGTCCGCCATCAGGGAACACATCTCGGTAAGCCACAACGCCTCTTATGCAATATTCATCGAGGAAACGCTCAGGCTCCAACAGTCTTTTCATGATGGGCGATATCACCGTCGCTGGTGCGAACGGCCTTGTCGCGCTCAACGCCAGCACGTTCGCGGAACGTCGTTGACGGGCGCCAGCCAACAGACTTGCTGGCGACGCTGACCTCGGCGTACAGCTCTTCGACCTCCTCAAGGGAGAGACCCTTGGTCTCGTAAATGAAGAACCAGACGAAGGCAATGCAGAGGAAGCACGCGGCAAACCAGACGAAGAAAATCTTGGATTGCAGGTTGGCGTAGCCGTCGCCGTAGTTGACGAGGTAGGGAGTAGCGTAGGCGATAGCCCAGTTGAGGAGCCACTGAGTCATGTCAATATTGTGACAGAAAAATTTCTAAAATCGGATGTAGACTTACGTTGGTAGCAGTCGATAGGGAAAGAGACTTGGCACGGGTCTTGAGTCCGAAGATCTCACCGTTGACAACCCAGGCGAGGGGACCCCAAGTGCTGCCAAAGGCGTCAGCAACGTGTAAAGCTAGGGCGTGATGCCTCCGTAAAGGGCCAAAAAAGATATTCTATGGTGGCGAGGGTCTTTTGAGGTGAAGGGAGATGACTTACGAGGCAAAGAAGAAGATGTAGATGCACACAAAGGCGATCGCAGCCTTCTGGGCGGGCAGGTTGAGGACGATGATGTTACCATTGGCGTCTTGGTCGGTAGTCAAAGTTCCCAGCATGGCAACCAGGAACTGCGAAACGCACATGCCAATGGCACCCCAGAGAAGCAGCGGGCGGCGACCCCAGCGGTCGACGGCGTACATGCCGGGAAT
The DNA here is from genome assembly GCA_036785755.1 of Colletotrichum ledebouriae. Lineage (NCBI taxonomy): Eukaryota > Fungi > Ascomycota > Sordariomycetes > Glomerellales > Glomerellaceae > Colletotrichum > Colletotrichum ledebouriae. Next base: position 14,942 of record JAVHLU010001217.1, on the reverse strand, counting down.
GGTGGAGGCGACGTTAATGGATGAGGTGATCATGCCGATGACGAAACCGTTCGAGAAACCAGAGTTCTGGAAGTATTGAGTACCGTAGTAGAAGATGAAGTTGATACCCGTCAGCTATAACGGAATGTTAGCACGAATCTTCTGGGGAGACGTAGAGTGCTGTCTGACCTGTTGCAGAGCCTGGAGAGCCATGCCAGTGAATTGGCGCTTCAGAACCGGGGGCTTGAAGCAATCAACGTAGCTGGCGTTACCAACGTTGTTCTCAAAGTCGTGGTTGGCCTTGATTTCAGCGAGCTCATCGACGATAGCCGGGTCAGTCTCGGGCAAGCGGCGAATCTTGGCGAGGGCTTTGGCGGCGCGATCCATACGGCCACGCCTGATGAGGAAGCGAGGAGTCTCGGGCAAAACGAGCATGCCGACGAAGAGAATGATGGACCACGCAAATTGAACGGAAATGGGGATGCGGTAGGAACCGGTGTCCTGGCGGAGATGGGTAGCGTTGTTCACGATGGCAGCCAACAGCAAACCAATGGTAATAGCCCACTGGTAGGCACCAACAATGGCTCCACGAATCCACTTGGGGGCGGTCTCGGATTGATACAAGGGCACTACGACGAGTTAGTTTTGGAAGCAGTCTTTCGATCGGAGTTGCTCACCAAGTGCAGAGATCAAGCCGACACCGAAGCCGGCGAAGAATCGCCCCGCGAGGAAGGTGGGGATAGCGGTAGCAATGGTCTGCAGAACGACACCGAGGTTGAAAACCCATGTAGAGGCGACAAGACCCATGCGACGTCCGATGGTATCGGCGAGGAAGGGAGAAGCCAGAGCGCCGAAAAAAGTTCCAGCTGAGAGAATGGAGACGATAGCGGATTCTTGAGAGGGAGAAACGTCGGGGTTTCCAGCAGGATTGACGTAACCGGTGCTAAACAGGCGTTGCCAGTAAGACTGGGAGAAGTTGTTAGTCCAATCTATTGAAATCGGAGCCAAGAGGAGACTTACCATCCCAAGGATGCCGTTGATGGTACCAGTGTCATATCCGAAGAGCAGACCGCCGAAGGCGACGAAAAAGCCGATGGCAATGGCGGGCCAGGCCTTGCCGGGCTCGCCAGCTGGTTTGATACCCATGTTGAGCCTGCTTGGTGAGGTTGTCGTGAAAGAAGGTGAAGATGGAATTGTCGAATGGCCCAGGTCGAAGTTGAGGGGTTGGGACTTGGGCAGTTGGAGGCTGGGGAAAACATGGGAGGAAAGGCCGGTATATAAAGTTCCGCAAGGTGTGGTACACCGCGGAGCTCCCACATTCGCTTCCCCCATGTTCGTGGGGACTCTGGGAGCTCGTACGACGCTACCATAAGGCGGTGGTACCATTGTAGCGTTTTCGTCGTTTGTCTGTTTGCAATGCAAGACCATGGATGATGGAGATGGACGGCAGAGCTGGGCAACTGCCTGGAGAGGGACCCATTGGCGTCGAGTTCAGACAAATGAGGTGGAGAGCCGACGAACAGGCCATAAGAGGGCCGATGGACGGTGGATGATCACGAGGAGGCACTTGACGCGCTGCTAGCATGAGAGGGCGCTTTAGAGGTAGCGGGGTGGTCGAACCGTGGAACCGTGTACAAACTTTTCATCCAGATGACAGGTGTACAGCCGAGTATCAGCTACCTGGATGGGCGTCTGGGGAAGAGGTCAGAGAAAATTATCAGAATTTGTGTTATGGTCAGGTACTGCACCTTTTCTGGGTTGTGCTCCATAGGTCCCCCTCATCCCGACAATGGACCCCAGCTGGAGTGACTGGGACGACTGGGGCAAGGACAAGGGTGTCACGTTTCTTTCAGAGTAAGATTGTGAAGAGGGTGTGCGCCTTAAGGTGCTGCACTACGAAATAGTATGTGCATGATGAGGGGGACTCCGCGCAACGTCTTAACAGTATGTAGTGCTTTCCGCGTCCAGCAGCGCTAGTTGGTGGAAACAAGGCCGTTTAAAAACTTGGACAGATAAGTTCAAAACGTATTCAACGACATACAAGTTGAGGGGTTGCGATGCAGTCTATGCCAAGCCACCATGGCCATGGCACATTAGCGTGTTGGCCCAGCCTGGCGATCTCAACTTGGCACTGATCGGCGCAGCACCAAGACGGCACCCGCAGGCATGGCGATGCTTATTTTGTCGCTTGGCTGGGTGAGCCTCGACGTGACGGCATTGCAAATGGCATTAATTGCATGCAGACTTTTTTTCCTGTGGTCGTCGGCCTTCAGGAAAGGCATTGCGTGGTGGAGCGTCGACGTCCTCGAACAAAGCGCCGAGTGGCAGGTGACAGAGAACTTTTTTTGGGGGTCGTCTTCCCCATTCCCCGCGACTCAGTTTCCCGACTCACTGGCAAGGTTCTCTTGAGAAATGTAATTACCCCCTGGTGGGCCGGGGCTCAACATTGCGGGGTTGCAAAAGGCACTAGAACTTGGAAGAAGGTTTTCTGGAGAATGGGGGAAGAAGATGGAGAGGAGCGGGGATGGCAGCAAGGAACGACCAACGCATCCCGCCCGGCCGTTCGACACTGACGAGATTTGGCGCAAGGCACCTTGCACTAGGAACGCCATGATACTGTGACATCAGCCTGTGTCGTTTTCTGCAGATGAATATTCCTGGGGTAGCATGAAGTTGAAACTGTTTGTTTAGAGACGGACACACTTTGTCGAGTTGCTACCATGGTTGTGGCAGTCGCCATCGTGAGCGAGAGAAACTGCGGCTCTCTGAAAGTTGAACGAGGTCAAAAAATGGAAGGACCATCCCAAACTAGGTAGTAAGCTGCTCCCTTCTGGCAAGAACAGGTCTTTACCCGCTACGGCTAGACCAACAGCATGCAACTCCCTCTACATAGTATTACAGTATGTACTGCCTACGTAAGGTACTCGAATAGACGAACTAAGTCTAACCTATCCCAGTCGCCATCGTCTCGAAACTGGGGTGCTGTTCGGCCCTTTTATACACTTCTGACCCCCTTCACCCCATCAGCAACCATGCGTCGCAACCTCTCATTCGCCAGGTCGAGCCAGGTCGCTAAGTACCGCTAATTCTTTCGCGTCTTTTCCTATTCACCAGCAAACGCTTCAGGCCTGACTCATCAAAACCGTAGAGTCGCCCATCACGGGTCCACGACGAGAGCCTCAGCCGGTACCGCGCTTCTGTGTTCGCTAAAATCTCCCACTCGCCAACAAATCACCGTATATCCAAAGCGCTCTCTGGAGGCACGGAGGAGAACGACCTTGGGCTTCCCATACTGTATGCGCCTGAAGCTCATCGTAATTGAGCTGGCACTCTCCCAACGGCCTCTATCGCTGTTGGCACCATAGACGTCAGTGACTTTGGTGAAGACCAGCCTATAAACCTCTCCAGGTCCGATTCGTTTCGCTCACATCATCACCTGCCGCCCGTTGCACTCACAGGAGCACGCCGTCACTACGCTTCCGTTGGCTCTAGTGTATGCGCCAGTCGCCGTGCTCGGCTTTTTCAGGCATTCAAACTTCATAAACGATCAACTGCGATTGTTGACAGCTACCGCTGCAGCCCTGATCCCCGACAGCCTCCAAAATTCAAATTTCAGAGTCTCTCCTGCGGCCCGATGTGAAACCTGACTCTCATCCTAGTCGTGAGTCTCCACCCGTTCCGAACCTCAGTCCTCAGCAGATCCGCCCTGGCCCGCCGGCACCTCCTTCCATCACTTGGTAACCCTTCGTTCACATTTCCGCTGGGTTTTTCGGCCGCTCTTCGATCTATTTCTTAGTCCGTAACTGTGGTCCGCTAACTCCCCGGAGAGTGGTATGTCCTTCCGGAGGACCACAACGATCAACTGAACTTCTGATGTCCGACTCGACACTGTCTGTGTCTGTCAATCTCCAAAAAGGCGCCTCCGTACTGCAAAGCTTCACTACGTCAAGGCAACTTAGCCTCAAATCACCTGCTTGAGGATGCTAAATTCATGATAGAGCCATCACAGATGGCTTTTGCCAAAAGCATCTGCTTTAAATGCCTGCGTCGCCATTGGATCTATCTGCTTCGGCACCCGATTGATCACATTGAAACTATAGGCCGCCATCGGAAGCCGTTTTCCGCATCCGAATCTGACCACCACCGGCTTTGCCGTGAATAGTCCCGCCAAGGCAGGAAGTTGTGGACCTTGAACGGAAGTGCCGAAGTGTCCCACAGACCCTCCGAACTATCGGCGTACACAGACCCGAACGCAGAGCCACGGATGCTCCAGTCCGGCCCGGGACTCCGGCTTCACTTACCTACCCATAGCTGTTCGCAGATGCCCCGCGTTCGCCGGTTCCGGACGAGCAATATCTACCAAGTCCGTTGCCAATCCCGGTCCGTTTCGGCATTCTGGTGGGAACGATAGCGCCGGCAACCTAATTCAAAGCCTTCGTGCGCATTATCCTCAGACGACCTCCAACCTGCCAAACACTTGTGATTGCATACAGCTAATAATGGCATAGGCATGCAGATAATTTCTGGTTTTGACACATTTGCGTCTTTTCCGTCTCAGTACACTCGCGGCAGATTGGCGTAGCCATAGACCACGCGACCACGAACCATAGATCATGCGATCACCGCACCAAAGTACGCTATTAAGAAACGTCCTATAGGGCTACATTTATAGTTACTAAAGGGCTTATTCTATTATAACGAGAGTAGCTATAACGTAGTCGCTTATAACTATAGTTAGAGGAATAACCTCTAGAAAAAGGTCGTCCTAGAGCTAACTTTAGTTATATACTATAATAGGAATAGGTAATACTAAAAGTATTATAATATACCCCCTTAGATATAGTAATAGCTAGAAAAGCACCTAACTATATAATATCTCTTAAAATATCTAAATGTAAAGCGATATATCTATAAATAACTTATTAATAAGCCTATTTATAAAAGAAAAAATAAAGTAAAGTTATTTATATTAGATATAAATAAAGTATAAATAGTTATAGTTTTCTACCTTTATAACTATTATTATTATTATTATTATAATACCCTTTATTTACTAACTCTTACGAATAGTAATAGAATCCGCTATCTCCTATTAGCTTAAGTAGAGTAGCTATTATTATATTAACTCTAAATAAAATTACCTAGCCGCCCTCCTACCTTTTTAACTCTTCTTTATTTATAATATAATAACTATATATATACCTATCTTTTATATTAGTAATAACCTTATTATATATATATATACTTATATTATATAACGATTTTTAAAGCTATTATAATATACTAATATATTTATAAATACCTCCTAAAAAGAAGCCTAGTTAGGCTATAGCCCTTAAGAAGGCGTATACTACTAAAAGTAAGAATAAAGCTAGGGGTAGAGGGGCGTGCTCTCCTCCCCTAGAGAGTACTAATAAAATTATATATATATTATTCCTTCTTATTATTAATATATAATTTATTAATATATTATATAATAAATAGAAGGAAGAAGTAGAAGCAACTTATAGAAAGTAACTCTAAAGGTAAGGGTTTATAGCTTAGGAGGCCCTAGGGTTATCCTCCTAAGTAGTTTAAGAAGATAGCTCTTAGTATATTATACCCTCTTTATAATCCCTCCGCTCCTATAACTATACTTTAGAATATTACTAACCTTTATTATTATAATCCCTTAGGAGATAGATAGAGAGGAGGGTATTAATAAGGGTAGTTTAGAGCCCCCTCTTAGCCCTCCTCCCCCTAGTAGAGGTATAGAAGCGGAGTAAGTACTCCTATTTAATAAGCGCTATTTTTAGTATATTTTAAGTAAGCTCTTAAGCTTATTAGATAGAAAGTACTCGGTTAGTATAATAAGTAAGTATAATTATTATTATAAGGGGAAGGTGCTTTATTAATACCTAAATATCCTTATTATTATTATAGCTTATTAATATACTAAAGCTAAGACTTTAAAAGACCTAGTAGCTAGAAAACAAGATTCTATATATACTTTATTTCTATAACTATCTTCTAATATAACTTATAGATCCTCGCTTATTAGAGAGCTATGTTCTATAAAGCTATTACTATTTAAAAGGAGGAGATTATAGTAATAAAGAATAGTAATAATAATAAGGGTTTAAGTGGAACTCCTAAGGTAATAAGTTATTCTAATATATATAGTATTATTACTCTATCTCCTACCCTAGTTCTATTTATAACCCTAGTAATTAGCGCGAGTATACCTATACCTTATCTACTAGGATAGGATAAGATAGACTTAGCTGCGTAGCTTTCGGAAAACTCCCTTAGCGCACGGACCTGTTATAGGAAGACTATGGAGTAGAGCGTGGAGGAGAGGAGCGTAGCGGACTTCGGTATAAATATATATTATTATTATAATTAGTACCTTAATAATCCTATACCTCGTTTTTTAGTATTTTCTTAGTAAATTAGGACCCTATTTAGATTATCTCTTTTAATTAGATCTGCGAATTATTCTATATATCTTTTAAGCCTACTCTTAATATTCTTACGTATTTATAAGTATAGCTATATTATTTATTATCTTTTTAGTTCCTATTAGTTCTAGCCCTTTCTAATAGTACCTAGAGGCGGATTCTTTTGCTCTTTTTAATAGCTTTTATAAGCTTCTTAGAGAGTTAGGTGCCTTCGCTATATCTATATATCCCTGCTATTAATATATATATATATATATATATAATTAATTTACTTTAAATATAATAATAACTTAAGAAATTTATAAATAACGAATAATAACGATATATATAATAATAAAAGCGTAGTTTAAAGAGAGGAAGATATTCATAGACCTACCTTAGTTCTAAGGGAATAGTAATAGCTATGCTTTCTTATAGAATTAAAGTAGGAATAATATAGACCCTAAAATCCTCCCTTTCTCTCTTTTTTATATAATTAGTAGGTTCTAGCGAGTATATTCCTTTCCTTACCCCTTATATATTATTATAACTACTATTATTTAACTAATAAGTTATAGCTAAGGTAGCTAAGATAGCTATATATAATACTAATATAGAGATTAGTAGTCTTACTAAGCTAATAAGTATAGCGAGATTAATTAGATTAGTAACTAGAGACTAATAAACCCCTTATTATTATAGCCCTAAGTACTAAGAGTAATATACTAACTTTTAAGAGATATTAATATAATAAAGCTATAAATTCTTCTAAGATAAGAGCGTTATTAGGAAGACCCTTCTATATTAAGTAATTAGACTTAAAGTAGATTTATAAGAGCTTAGAGTAATAAGATTAAGGTCGCTAGACCTTTCTTATATTTATTTAGTTATTTAGTTTATATTATTTCCTTTTTTATTTTATTTAAAGAAAGTTATAACTACTTACTTTATCTTTTTATTTAGAAGATATTATAATAATAACTTTACTTTATTAACTAGAAGACTTTATTACTTTAACTATATAATATTAACTTTAATATTTATAAACCTATAAGTATTATATTTTCCTCTTCTTTAGCTAACTTAGATACTAGATCCTCTTCTAATAAGGGGAAATAGCTTAAAGAGAGATTTATAAGAGCTTTATTTAGTAAGATATAACCTTATGCTATAAGATATCTAGCCTCTAATAATAATATAGATAGGTCTACGAATCCTACCTCTAGGATAGGAGTAATACCCTTAAGCACTCTATATTCCCCTAAAAGAAGTTATACTAATTAGGATATTATAGCCCTTACTAATCTCCTTATAAGACGCCCTATTATTATTATAATAACTCCCTATTTAACTAGAGCGCCTAAGTTTATTACTAACTATAAGAGCTTTTTAAAGCTTTATTATAAGACTAATAATAATATAAAGAACGAGTTCTATATATATAGCTCTAGCGACTATTAAGATATAGTAAAATCTTATATTAGTAAAGCTAAGACCTAGAAGGAAGCTAAGGAGAAACTTCTATATTAGTTCGGATTTATAAACCCGAAGTCTTATTAGAACCCTAATAAGGACCTTTAGAACCTAGTTATAGGATCTTATATTAAGGATAATAACCCTTCCTAGGTTATAGTATTAATTACTATTATTTAGTAGCTTTAATAGAGAGCTATCTAGTATAGAGACCTAGAACTTATTAATACTAAGCTTATTTATATTACTTATCGCTACTTTTTAGAGAGAGCTATAAGAGCTATAGCTTAAAGTTTTAGCTATTAGCTTACTAAAGTTATTTTAAAGTAATAGGTTATAATAAAAAACGCTCTAATTAAATAATCTACTACTTACTAGGAACTTTAGTAGCTATCTAGCCTTATTAAGCCTAAACTAATAATAACGCTTTAAGTTCTTATAAAGATGATTCTAATAAAATAAAGGGCTAAAGCTAAGGAACCCTCTATAACCTAGACTACTAGCTTAATTATTAACTCTCTTATAGAGAACTTTAGGACCCTAAATATTAATAGGGCTAATTATAAGATAGATATCTTAACCCTTATTAAAAGGGTTACTAGCTAAGGAGATAATACCTTTAATCTAAACGCTATAGAAGCTACTAAACTTTATAAATAATAATCTTAGGACTATTTATAGACTTAATACTAATAATAATAATACTTTTACTTATAAGCTAGATATAGAGACTACTAAGGAGGAAATTAGTAATACTAGGGATTTAGAAGAAGTAGAGCAAGAGGAGGCTATAGAGGCTTCTAATAAAATAGACTATTATAATATATACCTTTCTAGGCTATAGGGGCTTACTAGTTTTATAGCGCTATTAACTATATTATTATTAGCTACGTTAAGTATCTTAAGGCTAGCTAGAATAGGGTCTACTACTATATATTACCCTATTATTTTATTAATACCCTAGATATAAGTACTAAGGTTAAAATAGGTATTATTAATAAAAGCTATAACTATAAATTAACTAATAGCTAGACGATTCTAAGGTATATCCTAATTAACGAGGATACCTTTATATACTATATAGTTCCTATAGGTAAGTTAGTAGAAACGTAATAGCTAAAGCTTCTAGAGGAGGTTATAAGAGTTATTAGTTATAATAGGATACGCCCTACACTATCTATTAGCTTTATAAATTTATTAAAGGATATTATATAATTATACGATTTTATAGATATAACATTCTTTAGCTTTAAATTAAAAAACTAGTATATTAACCTAATAGAAGATATTACTACTATAGAAAGAGGGAAAGCTAGAGGTTATTATATAAAGCCTTATAATACTTATTATTACTAGGCTCTCTAGATAGTAGACCTACTTATAATTTAAGACCCTCTTATTTAAATTACTTAGAGAGTTATAAAGCTCCTAGATAATAAGGAAGATACTAAAGACGCTATATTACTAGACGCCCCTAAGGAATAAGTTAAATAGTAGAAATAGGATAAATAAAATAAGCCTTAGATTTAATATAGTAATTTATAGACTAGCTATACTCTTACCCTTAAGCTATATAATAAGAGAGTAAATAGGAAAGTAGCTATCCCTAAAGCTATCCTTTATTAGAACTAGCCTAATTAGAATAGAATAATCTATAATACTATTAAAGCTATAATTAATAAGTATAAGAATAGATATAACTTAAAAATATAAGAGGTTTTTATTCTTATTAATATTATACTTCTAGATTAATTTAATAAGATAGGGGAGAGTAACGAGGAGCTATAGGAATAGATAGATTATCAGAATAATAATAAGAACTATTCTAAAGACTAAGCGACTTTAGCTACTATCTCTATAGACTTACTTAAGGATTTATAAACTAAGATAATATAATTTAACTACTATATAACTAATCCTATCTTTAAAATAGGCGTTATAATAGAAGATTAGGATTCTATATTACTTTTACTACTAAGACGTATTACTATCCTAGACTTCGTTATAACCTACTAGTAGATTACTATTACCCTTTATAGCCTTATAAATATATTAATTAAGGGGATTATTAATAATAGCTCTACTATTAACCTTATTAATAAAAGTTATATTAAGCGCCTAGGCTTATAGAGCAATATAGTTAAGATAAATATAGGGATCCGCGGGATTACTAATAGAGAGCGAAGGACCTAATTTATAAGTATAATTATAAATAACGTTTATATTAATAGTAATTAGATTTAGGATATTAGCTTTTTCGTTTTCCCTAAAAACGCTTATAATAAGGACCTAGTACTAGGAGCTCCCTTTATCTTAAAGACTTAAATAACGCTAGATTATATATAGAACTAGATTATTAGAGTCCTTTAGCTTAGGAATATTAAGATTAATATCCTGCTATTATTCTATATAGGAGATTTAACTACTTACTTCCTAGAAAGTATTACTAAGATAGACTACTTTATTTCTTCTTTATATTAATATACCCTCTTATCTCTTATAGAGGAGGGGAAATAGAGGCTATTACTAATAAATCTAATATAATAATAAGCTTAGACTTTATAGGAGATAATTAATAAGTTAATAACGCTAAGAACGAGGAAGAGATAGATATAACGCTAGGGAGTATAAGAATATACTAGGATACTAAAGCGATTTAATAAGCTTTTAAAAGCTCTTATAACCTACTAAACGAAGTTAAGTAATAATTATAAGGGGTTAGACCTGAGTTTATTTAATAAGAGGTCGCTATAATACTATTTATTTAAGCTAAAGAGGAAAAGCTGAAGTTTTCCTCTCTAATAGAGATTTTACTAGTCTATAGGGAATAACTAGGTAAGCCCTAGGTAGGCCCTAGGTAGCTCCTTAAGGTAGTAAACCTAGGTAGAAGCCTAGGTAAGCTTAAACTAGGCGTAGCTTATAATACTATCCCCCCTCCTAGCTAGTCCCCCCCTAGGTATAAACTAGGTTACTATTATTATCTATAACTAGTCTATATAGGGCTTTATATCTATTTATTATAGTAATCTATATAATAGCCTCTATAGGCTCCTAGGTAGGCTTTATATACCCCTCTTACTTAACTAGGACCTCGCGCCTCTACTCTCGCCTAATTACTTTCTATTACGCTATATATATCTCCTCTATATATTACTTAAATTTGCTATTATTAGCTATAATTAGTAGTAGCTAGGGGTCTATCCTTATTTATATAAGTAAGGGGTCCTCTAGTACCCTCTAGAGGAGGTCTATATAGAACCTTAGGTAGATATTACTAAGTATATCTAACTTAATAATATATAGGCTTAGGATTCTAACTATAGTATATTTATAGTATAACTATAATAGCTTCTTACTAGGCCTAGGGCTTTTATAGTTAGTTATTAAAAGCTAAACCTTATTACCTACCTAGTACTCCTCTGTAAGTATCCTATACTAGTTCGTATTCTCCTTATTATATTATTAGGTAGCTATAATACCTACTTAGATAAAGCTTACTACCTCCTATAGTCTTATTACTAGGAGGGTAGCTACTATATCCCTAAAGGGGGCTTCTTCTACTATATTATCTACTATAAGTATAGGGTTAGTATAATACCTATATTCTAAAAAGAATAGCAAGAGCCTAGTTATATTACTAACTCTATTATAGAGCGCTAGCTAGGTAGTAGGTAGGAGCTACCCCTAGTTATTCTATACCTAGGTTATAAATACGTATAGGATAGCTTATATCTCCTAATTCTACCTCTTAGTATTACTATTAGTTTATAGGTAGTTATAGTACTTAATAGCCTCCTTATATTAGTAAGGTAGTAGAATTTAGCCTAGAAGTAGCTTACCTAATTAGACCCTTAATTACTAATAATACTATATAGGAACTTATAGAACTAGAAGTAGGAAGTAAGGAACTAGTAGATATAAGCTTCTACCTCTATAGTACTTATCTCCTCTAGTATTACTAACTTACCTAGCTTATTTACTATAACCTATAAGTATTAGCTAGCGTTATCCTTTATAAGTAGTAAGTCTACAATAAAGTCTATTAAGAGGTCTAAGTATAACTAGGTAGGTACTAGTAAGGGCTTTAGGAAGCCTCTCTTAGCTTACCTCTAGATATATATCCCTCTATAGATATTATAATTCCTTATAAATCTCTATACTATCTATAATTATCCTAGCTAATAGAACTACTAGCTTACTATTTCTAGCATGCTATTATAGCCTAGGTAAGTAGTTATACTTAAGTTATAGCTCTATTAGATAATCTTTATATAGAGCTCCCCTAGTAAGTTATTATTATCCTCCCCGCTAGGTATCTATAGCTTCACCCTAAATATTAGTCTCCCTTAACTATTAATATTATACTTATTAATTTAAACCTTAGCCTTTATATCTAATAGGAAGCTCTAAAGCTAGTAAGTAACTATATAGTATATAGCTTTATATATTATATCCTTCTTTATAGTTTCTAGCTATAGCGCCTATAGTTTAGGGTTATTATTAAAGATTATAGTATCTAGGATATTAGTATAGCCCTTCTAACTTCTCCTTACTAGGGGGCTAATTATAAGGTCCTTATAAGGATAGATATAGTCTAGTATTAGCTATAAGACCCTCCCCTACTTCTGCTCGTTATCCTACCCTTATAGCGCGTCCTACTCCCTCTAAGAGAGGGTATTAGGGGCTATTACTTCCCTATTAGAGCGGTATTTAATAGCAAAACTATATTAAGATAGCTCCTCTACTTACTAGCTCTAGCGCTCTATAAGGTACTACTTCTATTTAAGCTCCTAGTAGTTAGTTAGTATCTTAAAAGTAGTAATATTATATAGGTCTACCTTCTATATATATAAGTAAGAAAGGATTACTAGGAGCTCCTTATTATAAATAGGGCAGTTATACTCTATAAGCAAGAGCTTCTATAAGTAGAACGCTATAGGATACTAGGTACTATAAGGAACAATAGCACGTATAGGGTATAGAGCTAACGCTATTAGCAAAACATTAGCGAATTAGCAGTAAATATATATACCCTTAAGAAAACTCTATAAGCTAGAGACTTAAAAGGTTAAGTAATAATTTAATATAACTATATATACCTAGGTTTTAGTATTCTAGCCCTTCCTAGTTTAGGCCTATAGCTATACTCTTATAACTCTATTACTTCTACCTTAATTTAAGAAACTAGTACTAGTTAGAATATTTAAAACGAACTAGTAATAGTATACTAACGAATTAATAGTAGAGTTTAACTATAATAAACTCCGGGCTAGATATATAGAATATAACTAATAGGGTCTTAGCTAATATAATATAGGTTACTCGCTAAGCCCTAAGATATAAGGAATATAATATAGACGCTATAATAAGGGGATAGATAACCCTAGCGATAATATAGTAGGAGAGATAAGCCTAAGGGGGCAGGCCTAGTCCTAGATAGCGCTAGAGTAAGTAGACCTACCCTCGCTTAGTAAATAAATAGCAAGTAGTAGCTAATAGGGCACCCCGCCTAAGACCCCCCGAGAAGCTAGTATCTTAGGTATCCTTACCTAAGCGATAGGACTACTATAGAGATAGCAGGAGAGTTATAGCAGCATAAGGAATAAACTACTACCTTACTACGGGAACTCGCTAACTACCTAGCGACGAGGTACCCGCAGAGAGAATATAAGAAACCCCCTATATATAACTACTATACTATAGGTAAGGACTTTACTATAAACTAAGTTAATAACTAGATCTAGGTAGTTAAAAATAGATACTAACTACGCGCTAGTAGTACGCCAGAGTAATAGATCTAATAGGTACTTATAAAGATAAGCTTATTCCTATAGACCTAGTAGTAATACTATAGGGCTAGGCTAGAAAGAGACTTAGCTTAAGCTAACTTTATAGTATTTATTTACTAATAATATATTAACTTAGAGCTTTAAGAGCAGAGGTATTATAATAAGCTAGATATAATAAGGTAAAAGGAGATATAGTTACTAATATAGTTCTTTACTAAATAGTTAGTAATATATTAGAACTTAGGTATAGTTAGTATAGAAGATAGTAAGGCTAAGGCTTATATATTATACTTCTAACTAGCCCCCTTTTTATATAAGGAGCTTAAATATTAGAAGGTTAAAATATAGAAACTAAGGGATATAGCTATAAAAATAGAATACTTATAGGAGATATATTACTAATAGGGTAGCGAGACCCTATAGAATAAAAGTAAGAAGCGATATATAAGCGAAGAGTATATACTAAGGGTCCCCCTTATAATAAGGGCGAGCTAAAGAGGGGGCTAGTAAAGCTCTAGCTATAGAACTACGCGAGGTACCTAGAGCCTAATACCTTACTAACTAGTTAGTAGTATATTATAGGGATCTAATAGGGGCTAGCTTACGTTTAGCCCTAATATATAACTTATAATATCCGATCCCTTAGTATACTTTAGCTATAAGAAGAAAGGGTATAGGAGGGTAAACTACTTAGATAAATAATAAAGTATAAATAAAACGCTAGTAAGATACTAAATATTTACTAAGAAGGCGAGGGTTAATATAATCTAATCTATAAGGGAGGTTAAGGAACTTAACCTATTAGAAAATAAATAAGCTAGGGGATTATACTAGTAGCCCCTATATTTATATTAAAACTAGATACCTTCTTAAGGGGAGATATTATAAAGGGATAAGCGATTATTCTCTAGAATATTATTAAATAAGAAATAATAATAGATATAGATTCCTATTCCTAAGTTAATATTATTAGTAGTTAACTAGTAAAGTCCCTATAACTATAACCTATAGTAGTATATACCCTTATCTTAGAGGGGTTTAATAAGTCCTCTATAATAAGCTAGAATACATACTAGTTAACCTTCTTCCTTATTAACTTAAGGGGATAACTAAGGAAGATATAATTACTCTTCGCTAGGGCTCCCTACTCTAAAGGAGCAGGGGACCTCCTCCTATTATAATACTCTATAGAAAGGGAGGGTATTATAATTAATACCTAGATAAATACCTAGGGATATAAGCGCCTTAGTATTACTAAGCTATTAGTATTTATATAAGAGGT
>JAVHLU010001216.1:0-34759 GCA_036785755.1 Colletotrichum ledebouriae | reverse complement strand
GAAGTAAAACGTTAATTAAATTAAGTAGCGAATTATTACTAAGGCTATAGCGAAAAGGGGTATTATCCTATAAAAGGGGAAAAAGAGCTAACTATCTAATTAGTTATTAACTTCTTAGGATAGCCACAGGGGCGATTACTATAACCGCTATAACTATAAATAGCACTACTACGACTACTATAGTAACTAGTCGCTAAACTAGCACTATTAGTATTACTACTATTACTACCTATAAGCTAACTACTAGCTAACTCGCTACTAGCGCTACTACCCGACTCGCTACTAGAACTATTACTATTAGAGATAGTAATAGTAACCTTAGCTCTCTTAGTCTTCTTTACTAACTCTTTACTACTACTTTAGCTATACTTAGTAGGGGTATTAAGGTAGGAGGCTTAGGAGATAGGGCGAGTACTAGTAATAATAATAAAGTAAGAGGGGATAATATTAGTAGTATACTTAGCGAGATTTTCCTAGAGCTCCTTATAAAACCTAGGGAAAAAGGTAATATCGCGCTTATAAGTACGTATAGGGACTAGCTTTATTAAAGGGTTATTAAGTAAGTAGTTAATCTTATTATAGAGGTAGTTAATAGGACTATTATTATAAATATACGCTAGCTAGGTAGCGTTTAGGCGCTAAAGAATATTAATGCTATTATAAAGGGTACTAACCTAAAACCTAGTAGTTAGTAGGATATAATTAGCAAGGGTATAGTAAGTAATAGCCTATATAGACTAGAATATTAAGCGCGAGGTGCTTATAAATAGAGGCGAGCTCCTAGAGCTAAAGCTACTCTATATTATAGCTACTATTACTAGTAATAAGATTATAGATAAGCTTAGTAATATACTTCTATATTACTAAATAGTAGCTAAGCGTAGCTAGAATATAATAATAATAAAGAGGGATTAGGACGCTATCGCGCTACTAGATCTAGATCTAGTAAAATATATTCTAAGTTATCTAGGCCGCGCCCTAAAGCTCCTAAGGGACCTAGAAAACGTTAATATATAGCGACCTATTAGCGAATTAGTAGAGACTTATAATAGCGTATTTCTTCTTATTAAAGTTATAATAAACGTACTTCTATATATACTCGCTATATATATAATAAAGGTAGATAATATCCTAATATATTTTATAAAGATAGCTAAGGTAAGGATAGCTACTATTAGTATTACTAATAAGATCGCTAGAAAGGATCTTAAGGTTATAGAGGTATTTTAATAAGAACTATACCTATATATATAATATAAGATATTATAGAGAGCTATTAGTAAGATACTAGAGAGGGATATAAGCGAGGTTAAAAGAGAAAAGGGAAATAACTTAATAATTATAGCAAAGGTTTATAAAATAGGTACTAAAATAAGAGAGGTAGCTAGACTAAAAAAGATTATAAAAAGGAGAAATTCTAACTAGGTTAGAGACCTTAAAAAGAAGATACCCTTTTATATTTTAAGTTACTAGGTAATAAGGTAAAATAATTACTAGTTATATACTACTAAATAGTTATATAACTATTAGTAACTAATTAAAAAATAATAGTAATAATTAAAATTTAGGAATACTTATAACGCGCTAGGAAAATAAAAATATATTATTTGCTATAACTACCTAGATCTAGCGTAGAAGGTAAGAGTAAATAATATAATAAAGGCGTAGAAAGGCCGCCCTATAGTTAGTAATAATATCTATAATAACGCAGAGCTATATTACCCTACTAGTACGCCTTAGGGACTAAGGCTTTAGAGGGGGGAGTAATCATAAGGAATAATAGCAGGTATAGGATATAGAACTAACGCTATTAGCAAAACATTAGCGAATTAGCAGTAAATATACACCCCCTTAAGAAAACTCTGCAAGCGAGAGACTTAGAAGGTTAAGCAATAGTCTAATATAACTACGCATACCTACGTTTTAGCATTCTAGCCTTTCCTAGTTTAGGCCTATAGCTATACTCTTATAGCCTCTAAGAATAATATAGATAGGTTTATAAATCCTACTTCTAGGATAGTAGTAATACCCTTAAGCACTCTATATTCCCCTAAAAGAAGTTATATTAATTAGGATATTATAGCCCTTACTAATCTCCTTATAAGACGTCCTATTATTATAGTAATAACTCCCTATTTAACTAGAGCGCCTAAGTTTATTAGGACTAATATCTCTAACTTTATTACTAACTATAAGAGCTTTTTAAAGCTTTACTATAAGACTAATAAATATATAAAGAACGAGGTCTATATATATAGCTCTAGTAACTATTAAGATATAGTAAAATCTTATATTAATAAAGCTAAGACCTAGAAAGAAGCTAAGGAGAAACTTCTATACTAGTTTAGATTTATAGACTTAAAGTCTTATTAAGATCCTAATAAGGACTTTTAGAACCTAGTTATAAGATCTTATATTAAGGATAATAACCCTTCTTAGGTTATAGTATTAAGTATTACTATTTAATAGCTTTAATAGAGAGCTATTTAGTATAGAAACTTAGAACTTACTAAAACTAAGCTTATTTATATTACCTATTATTATTATTTAGAGAGAGCTATAAGAGGTATAGCTTAAAGTCTTAGCTATTAGCTTACTAAGGTTATTTTAAAGTAGTAAGTTATAATAAAAGACGCCCTAATTAAATAGTTTACTACCTATTAGGAACTTTAGTAGTTATCTAGCCTTATTAAGCCTCAATTAATAATAACGCTTTAAGTCCCTATAAAGATAGTTCTAATAAGGTAGAGAGCTAAAGCTAAGGAACCCTCTATAGCCTAGACTACTAGCTTAATTATTAACTCTCTTATAGAGAACTTTAGGACCCTAAATATTAATAGGGCTAATTATAAGACTAATATCTTAACTCTTATTAAGAGAGTTACTAGCTAAGGAGATAATACTTCTAATCTAAATACTATAGAAGCTATTAAACCTTATAAATAATAATATTAGGACTATTTATAGACTTAATACTAATAATAATAGTACTTTTACTTATAAGCTAGATATAGAGATTACTAAGGAGGATACTAATAATACTAGGGATTTAGAAGAGGTAGAGTAAGAGGAGGTTATAGAGGCTTCTAGTAAGATAGACTACTATAGTATATACCTTTCTAAGCTATAGGGGCTTACTAGTTTTATAGCGCTATTAATTATATCGTTATTAGCTACGTTAAGTATCTCGAGGCTAGCTAGAATAGGGTCTACTACTCTATATCGCCTTATTACTTTATTAATACCCTAGATATAAGTACTAAGGTTAAGATAAGTATTATTAATAAAGGCTATAACTATAAATTAACTAATAGTTAGACGATTTTAAAGTTTATCCTAATTAACGAGGATACCTTGATATACTATATAGTTACTACGAGTAAGTTAGTAGAAAAGTAATAGCTAAAGCTTCTAGAGGAGGTTATAAGAGTTATTAGTTATAATAAGATACGCCCTAAACTATTTATTAGCTTTGCAAATATATTAAGAGATACTACTTAATTATATAACTTTATAAATATAATATTGTTTAGCTTTAAGCTTAAGAACTAATATATTAATCTAGTAGAAGATATTATTACTATAAAAAGAGGGAAAGCTAGAGGGTATTATATTAAGCTCGGAATTACGCCGCAGCCCCTTCGCAAAAAGACTACAACAAATTCACCTAGTTTATAGATATAATTTAGGAAATACTATATAGGTATTTTAACCTATACCCTCTACTAGTTAAGGAAAATAATATAGGAACCCTATATATTCCTACTACTCGTAAGTAAACCCTCTAAATATTATAAAGTCGGATATACGCCGCACCGGGGCTAATTATATCAGAGCTAAACGGGCTACTATAGCTCTCGTGGCCTAGAAAAGCCACTATATAAGATAACTCCTTAACCTAAAAGGTCGACCTTCTAGTAAGGTGCTATAAACACTACTATATAAGAGGTAACTCCTTAACTAAAGAGGTCTTTCCTAAGAGGTTCTTATAGCTAGAAGTATAAGAAGCTCTATTACTATAAGTAGGGCCTTATACCTCTCCCTCTTCCTTATCCTTATCCCTTAACTATATTAATATTAAACCTTATATATAAATACGCTAAGCTTAAGTAAAGTATACCCTTTAGTATAAATAATATAGAGGGGATTACTAGAGAGTTTAGCCTCGATATAATTAATAAAACCCGCTCCTTTATTAACTACTTTACTATATATAGAGAGCGTATTATTAATATAGCCCTTAAGAGGGCTTATTTTAATACCCCTATAGGGGACTCTATAAGGTGCGATAGTATTAGAGCTAAGTAAGTAAACTTAGTAGTAGAAGTTCAGCGGGTTATTATATACCTTATAGAGTAGCCCTTCTTTAAGTAGGTCCTCCGTATTACTAAGGCAGAGGTAACCTAGGTAGCCTAAGCGAATATTAGTAAGTATAGCTTATACTAACTGCTTTAATATAGAGAGAGCGTTACTAACGATAGTATAGCTACTAGCGGCCGAAGCGGTAATAGAGGCGGTATTAGTAGTATAGGTAGTGCGCGAGAGGAAAAGTCGATAGTTTTAAAGTTTAAATATTTAAAAACCACGTTATTATTAATATAAAGTTAAAGATCGTGAGGCTATAGGCATATATAAGTGCGGCTATAGTTAGGAGAGTTATAATTACATGACTAAAGGCTATATATTATCAGGAGGCGCGGAGTTAGAAGGTCTGTTATACTTAAGCAGGTAAAATCACTATATAGTGGCCAGAGGCCAGAGGGTATTATATAGAACCTTATAATACTTATTATTACTAGGCTCCCTAAATAGCAGACTTACTTATAATTCGAGACCCTCCTATTTAAATTACTTAGAGAGTTATAAAGCTCCTAGATAATAAGGAAGATATTAAAAATACTATATTACTAGACGCCCCTAAGGTATAAGTTAAGTAGCTAAAATAGGATAAATAAGATAAGCCTTAGATTTAATATAGTAATTTATAAACTAGCTATACTCTTACCCTTAAGCTATATAATAAAAGAGTAAATAAGAAGGTAGCTATTCCTAAAGCTTTCCTTTATTAGAACTAGCCTAATTAGGATAGAACGGTCTATAATACTACTAAAGCTATAATTACTAAGTATAATAATAGATATAACTTAAAAATATAAGAAGTCTTTATTCTTATTAATATTATACTTCTAAATTAATTTAATAAAATAGGAGAGAGTAATAAAGAGCTATAAGAATAAATAGATTAATAGAATAGTAATAAGAGCTATTCTAAAGGCTAAGCGACGTTAGCTACTATTTCCATAGACTTACCTAAGGATTTATAAATTAAAATAATTTAATTCGACTACTATATAATTAATCCTATCTTTAAGATAGGTATTATAATAAAAGATTAGGATTTAGTATTACTTCTACTACTAAGATATATTACTATCCTAGACTTTATTATAACCTACTAGTAGATTACTATTACCCTTTATAGCCTTACGAATATATTAATTAGGGGGATTATTAATAGTAGCTCCACTATTAACCTTATTAGTAAAGGTTATATTAAGCGCCTAGGCTTATAGAGCGATATAGTTAAGATAAATATAAGGATCCGTAGAATTACTAATAGAGAGCGGAGGACTTAGTTTATAGGTATAATTATAAATAATATTTATATTAGTAGTAATTAGATTTAGGATATTAGCTTTTTTATATTCCCTAAAAATGATTATAATAAGGACCTAGTACTAGGAGCTCTTTTTATCTTAAAGACTTAAATAACGCTAAATTATATATAGAACTAGATTATTAGAGTCCTTTAGTTTAGGAATATAAAGATTAATATCTTATTATTATTTTATATAAGAGACTTAATTACTTAGTTTTTAGAAATTGTTATTAAGATAGACTATTTTATTTCTTCTTAGTATTAATATACTCTCCTATCTCCTATAGAGGAAGGAAAATAGAGGCTATTAGTAATAGACCTAATATAATAATAAGCTTAGACTTTATAGGAGATAATTAGTAAGTTAATAATACTAAGAATAAAGAAGAGCTAGATATAATACTAGGGAGTATAAGGATATACTAGGATATTAAAGTAATTTAATAAGCTTTTAAAGGCTTTTATAACTTACTAGACGAAGTTAAGTAATAGTTAGACCTAGATAAGGAAGTTATTACTATTTTTAAAAAGTTTAAACTAATTTTTAATAAAATCCTAGAGATTATAATTTATAATAAAGTTACCCCTAAGCTTAATAAGATCTATGAAGCGATCGTAAGTATAGGGTATATAGTAGGATATAATAGCTATAGTATTAATTATTAATACTATATTCGCAGACCTAAGAAAAGAATATTAAAGAAGAAAGTACCTAGGAGGAAGTATAAGTTAGTATATTAAAAAGGTATTAAGGTTATTATAGCTATAGATACTACTTTCTCCTATAATAATTATAAACCTAAATTAATAACGCCCGTATTACTAATAGAAGATATTAATATAATATATAAGATAAAAGATAAGAAGATTTAACCTATTAATAATACTATATTAGATAGTTTAACCCTAGATAGAGACCTAGAGTAGAAGTTAAAAGTATAAGTAAAAGCTAAGAAAAATATAATCCTAGATCCTAGCGCCCTATTTATAAGCCTAGTTATACTAAGGTTTTTAACTATTAAGTAAGGAATAAGGCTTATAAGAGCTTAATAAGAAGCTATCTTTAAGACTATTAATTATCTATAGCCTAAAGAAAAGAAGCTCCTTTTAGTTATTCTTATTATAAGAGAGAAGGCTTTAGCCTAGGAATTTAAGTATTATAGCTCTATATACCCTTCTATTATACCTCTATAAAGAATTTAAATAGTACTATATAAAGCATAGTAAGTAGAAGGAATCCTAATATTAAGAAGACTAGAGTAAGATATTATTATAATTCTAAAGAATAGACTAAAGAAGGGAATCCTTAAGTAAAGTTATATAGCTTACTATAGTCTATTCTTCTTTATATAAAAGAAAGATAGTAAGATAAGGCTTATTAACTTAGTAACTAAGATAAATATAATTATAATATAAGACGTAGCACTACCCCCTTTAGTAGATAATCTTTTAGAAGAGTTTATTATATATTAATTATTATTACTACTAGACTTCTTCTTAGGATATACCTAAGTCCTATTAGACCTTATAAGTAGAGACTTAATAATATTTATATTACCTATTAGACTACTATAGATATATATATTACCTTAAGGAGTACTAAACTTAGTTACTTAGTTTATATAGGTTATAATTAGAATCCTATATAACCTTATCCCTAGCTATTATAAAGCCTTCCTTAATAATATTACTATTAAAGAACTAACTTTATAATATAATAAAGAAGAGATTAAGTCTTATCTAGGGATTTAAAGATTTATTTTAGAATATTTATAGAACGTTAATAAGGTCCTAGTTAATTTAGAGCTAGTAGAGTATATAATGTTAGTAGTTAAGTTATAGTAAGCCTAGGAAGGAGTAATAACTATTAGCTATATTTATAATACTAATAGGCGTTATATAGAGGAAGCGAAGATAGTTAAGATCTATAATAAGCTATTTATACTAATTTAATAGAGTTAAGGGCTTTCCTTAGGATTATAACGTTCTATAGATCCTAGGTAAAGGGCTACTCTATTATTATAAAGCTACTTACTAACTTACTTAAGAAGGATACCTTATTTAGCTAGGAAGAGAAGTAATAAATAGCTATAAATACCTTAAAAGTAATACTTATAAGAGCTCTAATCCTTATTACTATAGACTATAGCCCTAAAGGAGGAGATATCTACCTTATAGTTAATATTAATAATATAGGATAGGGTAGAGTCCTAGGATAATTTATTAATAACTAGTATATAATCTCTCGCTTTAAGAGTAATATTTAATTAGAACTAGAACTACTATATAATACTAGGAAGAAGGAATTATATAGTATTCTAAAGGCTTTAAAGAAGGTATATAACTATTTATATAAATAATACTTTATCCTAGAGATAGATACTTAGATATTTATTATATAACTTAATAGAGTAGCTATAAACCTCCTAGGAGCCCTTATTATTCGCTAGATTATATAGACTTAAATATTTAACTTTAAAGTATAATATATCTATAGTATTTAGATTATAATAGTAAATAGCGTATTATAAAAACCCCGGGGACCTTCTTATATTATTAATAAGGAAGCTAAGGGGGAGATTAACTCTTAGATTAATTTATAGATCTTCTTTATAGATATAGAAGCTAGTTCCTTCTTTAATTAAGCTTAATATTATAATAATAAGTAATATATAGAGGAGGTCCTAGTAGGAAATATAGAGGTTATTAGTAATATAATAAATATCCTAGATATACTTCTTAATAATTCGTAGACCTATTTAATATATTCTTAATAAGTCGCTTATTATTTAATAATATAGAGATACCCTCTAGGAATTTAACTAG
Organism: Colletotrichum ledebouriae; assembly: GCA_036785755.1. Lineage (NCBI taxonomy): Eukaryota > Fungi > Ascomycota > Sordariomycetes > Glomerellales > Glomerellaceae > Colletotrichum > Colletotrichum ledebouriae. The sequence goes on along the minus strand of JAVHLU010001216.1, from coordinate 26,274 downwards.
TAAGGTATTATAACTTTAAGACTAGAGCATTGTAAGAGACTAGCTTCCAGTAGCCGGCCTATATAAGCGCATATATAGTGCATTCCGGCACGAAGTGCGCGGAATAGCGGATCTTTTGCTTACGCATAGCGTAATAGGTTATTATATCGCTACGGCATACTACCCGAAGCGTTATAATTTTCTACGTATTTTATAGGTCTTCTAGACTTAGCCCTTTTAGCTATATAGAGGTTAGGGTTTAAATCCTACTACTTACTATAGCGTAATAATAGTAGATAAGCAGCGTATAGCGCACTTAGGCTATACGCTAGCGTAGTCTTAAGTTAGGCTTAGAGGGTATATATATAGTAATATTAGTTATATAGACCTCGGGGTCTATATATACTTATCTATCTTATCTCTAATACGCTTAAGGGACTAAGCGCTTAGAGTAGGGGGTAATTATAAGAGACTAGCTTCTAGTAGCTAGCCTATATAAGCATATATATAGTGCATTCCGGCACGAAGTGCGCGGAATAGCGGATCTTTTGCGTGCGCATAGCGCAATAGGTTATTGTATCGCTACGGCATACTACCCGAAGCGTTATAGAGGCTAGCTACCCTATAGCATAAGGTTATATCTTATTAAACGAAGCTCTTATAAATCTCTCTTTAAGCTATTTCCCTTTATTAGAAGAGGATCTAGTATCTAAGTTAGCTAAGGAAGAAGAAGATATAATACTTATAGGTCTATAAATATCGAAGTTAATATTATATAGTTAAAGTAATAGAGTATTATAGTTAATAAAGTAAAGTTATTATAATAATATCTTCTAAATAGAAAGATAAAATAAGTAGTTATAACTTTTTATAAATAAAATAAAAAAGGAAATAATATATACTAAATAACTAAATAAATATAGGAAAGGTCTAGTAACCTTGATCTTATTACTCTAAGCTATTATAAATCTACTTTAAGTCTTATTACTTAATATATAAAGGTCTTCTTAATAACGCTCTTATCTTAGAAGAATTCGTAGCTTCTCTATATTAATATCTCTCTAAAGTTAGCACGTTACTCTTAATACTTAGGGCTATAATAGTAAGGGGTTCGTTAGTCTCTAGTTACTAATCTAATTAATCTTACTATACTTATTAGCTTAATAAGACTACTAATCTCTATATTAGTATTATATATAGCTATCCTAGCTATATTAGCTATAACTTACTAGTTAAATAATAGTACTTATAATAATATATAAGGGGGTAAGGAAAGGAATATACTTACTAGAACCTACTAATAGTATAAAAAAAGAGAAAGGGAGGATTCTAGGGTCTATATTATTCCTACCTTAATTCTATAAGAAAGCATAGCTATTACTATTCCCCTAGAACTAAGGTAGGTCTATAAATATCTTCCTCTCTTTAAACTACGTTTTTATTATTATTTATATCGTTATTATTCGTTATTTATAAATTTCTTAAGTTATTATTATATTTAAAGTAGATTAATTATATATATATATATATATTAATAGCGGGGATATATAGATGTAGCGAAGGTACCTAACTCTCTAAGAAGCTTATAAAAGCTATTAAAAAGAGTAAAAGAATTCGCTTCTAGGTATTATTAGAAAGGGCTAGAACTAATAGGAACTAGAAAGATAATAAATAATATAGCTCTACTTATAAATAGGTAGGAATATTATAAGTAGGCTTAAAAGATATATAGAATAATTCGCAGATCTAATTAAAAGAGATTATCTAAATTAGGCGCGGGTTTACTAAGAAAAATACTAAAAAACGAGGTATAGGATTATTAAGGTACTAATTATAATAATATATATACTCCCCTTAAGTCTACTACGCTCCTCTCTTCCACGCTCTACTCCATAGTCTTCCTATAATAGGTCCGTGCGCTAAGGGAGTTTTCCGAAAGTTATATAGCTAAGTCTATCTTATCCTATCCCACTAGTAGTAATATAAAAGAGGTATACTTATATATAATTAGTATATAGTTTATATTATTAATAATAATATATTAATACTTTAGGGGATCTACTTAGGAATAGAGTATAAGGAGTAAGGCTTACGTTTAAGGAAAGCGAGGTTTACTTTTCTAATAAGTTTCTTAGTTATAATATTATTCCTAAAGGGTTTAAAGCGAAATATATAGTTATACCCGGAATATTAAATACTTATTTTCTAAAGTAGCGCTTTAGAAATAATATCAATATAAAAGTTCTCTGTATATCCTATATTATAAAATATAAGGTCCTCTATATTTATACCTTTTAAGCTATTAAGAATATTCTTAATAATCAATATACCCTTTATAATAATTAGGTATAAAGCTATTCTAGAATTAACTTATTCTCTATTATAATACTTAATTAAGGAGGGGATAAGTAGGGACTTATTATTTACTAGGTATATCTCTCTATAGTAATCTAGAACTATAGACTTATATAATATATAGGGTCCTAAGTAAGGGGTTATAAAGATACTTAGGTACTTTTTATCTAAGTTAACTATGTTATCCCTAACCTTATTTAAGAGGGCTATATAAAAAGTAATTATTATTATATTAATAAGGTAGCTTAGAGCTATATTAGACTTTTTAGATAAACCCTTATTAACCCCCTTATTATTTTAGTAGTTCTTATCCTTATAAGGTATAGTATATAGCTAGCTCTTGGAAGCGAGTTTAATATAAAAATTAGTAAAGTATAAGTTACTATTTCATTAGCTATAGATCTAAGCTACTTATATATTTATTACTAGTATATAGGGGCCCTTCTAGTAATATCTAGTTAAAATGGCTTCTAAGTATTAAGGTTATTTAGAAATAGAGTGTAATATATATTAAGGAAGAAAGAAGGAATAGGAGAGATCAAGTTTTAATAAGTACTTTTAATAATAAAGGCTTATTTTAAAATAGTAGTTAGAGGTCTAGTTAGAGCTAGGCTTATAACTATTAAGAAATATCCTATAAGGCTATATTTATAGTTACTAAAGAGCTTATTTTATTATAATAAGAGTAGCTATAATATAGTTACTTATAACTATAATTAGAGGAATAACCCCTAAAAAAGGTCGCTCTAGAGCTAATGTTAGTCACGTGCTGCGCTAGGAACGGGCGATGCTAAAGGCATTACGACATAATGGCCCATAAGGCTCGGGGGTCTAGATAGGTATAAGAAGGCACTCAGGCAGATTAACGGTGTCTTATTGTTTAGACATCTGATGCAATCGGCATCATTGCGACATTCACCTGATGATGTGAGCTATCGGTATGAAGCAGATATGAAGATCGACAAAAGCGGTCAACACCATGAGAGGGAATCACCTCCAATACCACGTTGAGCAGCAGTTGTCCAAATAAGCAGGGAAAGAAGGGTGACCAGACTGAGACACCGCATTGTGTTTCTTGGGTGGATTCGAAGGCTATAAAGCGTATTGAGAATTGAAATTTATCTACAGCAACGGCGTGGATTATCAATCGTGTGATACTTTTACCTCCCAGAATTTATAGAAAATTCCTGCTCTTTCTTTTCTCCCGAGCATTACTTAGGTGTATTACTGTTCCTTTCTGACTTACAATACGACCCCTAAATGTTTGTTAGGGCTGTATATCTCCGCCGGCCCACTATCTGCCTTATTTAGCGATGAGACTTGAAAATTATCGGTGTTTACCCCCTAGCTACCCCTTGAACGCTAGCAAGGGTAAAGTCACGACTAGATAATCATTCTTAGTTAGTAACCTTTATATCCGCAAAAAAACGGGGCCTTTTCCACGCTGAATAATAAATAAAAACTTAGTAATAGTTACTAATTACCTTAACGATTTTAATTAAAACCTTAAACTAGAAGACTTAGAATAAGCTATAGGATATTATAAACCTCTATAAGTAATCTAAGGTTATAAAATAAATCTTTAAAGTACTCTATCTAAGTATAGTAACGAAGCTATAGGTATCTCTAATTAATCTAAACTAAGCCGCTAAGATACCTTAATACCTATATCTTATTAATACCCTTATTATAATTTATCGCTCTAAGTATTAAAAGAACCGCTAGTTCTAAAAAATTCCACACATTGGTGTTCCATAAATTGCTAGATAATTATTCAGGGGGTATCGTAAGGTGCGGTTGCTGAGCGGAACCCGCTTCGCGTTTTGCTGCGAGTACGACTAACTCGGAACTTCAAACCTACTGTGTCACCTCGTGGGCATGAATCTGATCCTCCATCTTTCGCAGTCCTTCCATTAGAGCAAACTTATTTAGAATACTAGTAGTAAAGATCTCGTGAAGGTCGGATAAGCTATCTCAGGATCGAATATATCCGAGAAATAGTTACGCCACACTATACCATAAGACACTTTCTCTCTTCTTCTATAAATTAAATGAGTTTCTATCCTGCCTATATAACTAAAGAAATACAACGTTCTGAAAGCAGATCATCTCCGGCCTTGTCGAGTGTGCATCTGAGTCTGAGGGGGCTAGATATGAGTTATTAACTTCAGGGCCGACAGACCGTGAGACGAGATAAACGGAAATTTCAGAAACGAATCTCAGACGTGTCCCAGGAGATTTTCCAGCACGGAATTCGGCGGAGTGGACGGCAGTGGATCCGCTGGACTGATTACCACCAATCAACCTGTCCTAAGACGATACAAGCCGAAGGTGATCTATGCGGAACATCTTGCCGCTGAAGTACCACATCATCTGAGTCAGAGCTCCCGCAAAGATCGGAGTGTAGAAAGCCGATATGTTCTCTCATAGCAGCCTTCGTTTACCTCGTTGCTTCTCATCACGGATTCCGGTTTCCGAAGTCGCCGGCCTCAGTGCATTGCAACACCCAAGTCAAGCTCTACACGGCGACTATGTGCGCCAGATGGCGCGGATGTGGACGATACGGGACAATTTCGTCGTCGAAGGAGATGTTATCTTCCTTGTCTTCGAGGGCCCTCAGGCATCGCGAGAGTCTCTGTAGACCTGTCCTCACTGTGTGTTTCTCCCCACCAAAGCTGAGACGGAACCAACCCTGTTTCTTAGAGAAAAAAGCCTGAATCGTATCGCAGGTTAGCAAAATGGTGTTCATAATCATCTGATGAAGGTTGAGGAGTTCCAGACACACCTTTCCAGGTTCAAGAAACACACGGTGGTCCATCATGTGCTCCAAAAGATCCAGCTCGCCGTCTTTGCCGTTGCTTCCGAACAGCAGATCCATCCAATTTGAAAGATCCACAAACATGAAGAAACCTGAGTCGGCCTCCAGATAAGGGATTTCGAGTTTCTGCAGCTCGCCTTCGACAAGAAGCCTCCGCTTCTTAAGGCGGCGATTGAATGTTGGGGCGAAGTGGTCCCTGAAGTATTTCTTGTCGCGCAAGAGCTTTGCCGCCATGTTCGCGCTGAATGCTGACACCCAACCGAACATACTGCGCACGGTAAGCATTGAACGAGACGTATCTTGAGAGGAATGCACTAACCTCAGTGTTCTCATCGCGTCGTAGACATCTTTGTTGTATGTCGCAAGAAATCCAACTCGCAAGCCTCCCAAGCCGAAATCCTTGACAAATCAACATCAGTACCTCGATCCACCTGAGTAGATGATGGAAGGCGATTACCAAAACGTACTTTACTCATACCCCATAGGACATGCACGTTCCTGAAATTCGTGTCCAAGCCTAGGCTGAGCATACTGGAGAAGCTATCCCCAGACAATGCGTATATCTCATCCACTACGAGATGCATCTTATACCTTGCGCACAGCTGCGATACTTGCAGTAGCACGTGGGCTGCGTAGCAGCGGCCCAGAGGGTTTTCGGGGTTTGCCAGGAGAACGCCAGCCACCTTGCGACCCTCTACCAGTTCTCGATTGATCGTATTCTCTAAACGAACAACCAAGGCCGATCGGCGATTTGTCTCCTCCGAGGGCGGTGGCCCAGTAAAGCGCGCCTCGGGGATGTCTTCGCAAGGTACTTCAACGAGGCGGATCCCATTTCTGGTCGTGATGTCATGGGCGAACATGCCGTAACTTGGAGTTGGGAGAAGGATAGAGTCGCCTTCGTCGGCAATGTTGTAAGCCAGCGTATTCAGCAAGGTAGTTACGCCATTCGCCACGAGTATGTTCTCTGCAGACAGCGGAATCCGGGCACTGAATTGCTCATTCATGAACCCGGCAGCAGCTTCAAGAAGTTCTGGCGAGCCTTGGGTATCGTTATATCCGAGATCTGCAAGTAATACTATCAGATCTCCGGGAGGGAATCAAAGAGCAGAGCTTCGTTGCTCGGAGTTTTACCATTTTTGATCTCGGCTTTCTTCAGATTCCACCTTGTCCAGCTGGCGATATCCTCGAGCATCAGCTCGTTGACGGCAGAACCAAGATCAATGATACCCTTGGGATTCTTGGAAGGGTGAAAACGATCGGCTTCTAGCCTTCTGCTAAGGTCAATCATCAAATCCGGCTTCACGTTTCGCCTCGCTCGGCGGGACGGTGGCAGGGTGTTGTTCGCCGACATGACGGTAGTGTTGATACTGAGAAGATGAGGTCGTGATATCTGCTTCATGGAGTTTGACGAAACTTTAATTTGATTATATGTACTCACGGCGTGAGCAGCTTTCGGTGGGATGGTCCGAAGGATCAATGTCGCGGCCGACTCAATTGGCCTCAATGGGCCGGACCGGCTGACGCCGGTCCCTCACCGCATGCCCCACCCACCTTTCATTGCAGCAGAATTTCCTGTTCGGGCAAGCGGGAACGACGCGAGGCCTGTTTGGGCCCCGCGTTGGCCTTTGACTCACCCTCTACTCCTTCGACATGATACTCCCTTATGGGAAAGACTCATCTTATTCGATGGCGTAATTTCGTGTTAGTCATCAACAAGATTCTGGTCAATTTCGGGTGGACGTTATTGAGGTGTTCACGCCAAGGCTTGCAGTCGAACTCGATAGCGTACCTACGATAGTTAACGCGCATCCTAGCTTGCGTGGCTCTCACCAATCAGAGCGTCCAAGGGCTAGCGACGACAGAATATAGGACAATTACGTCGAAATTCAGCGTCAGCGACCGCAAGATACGCGTACTAACCAAAATTTTGCAGGATTCCGTTCCGTGAGGCTCGAAGTCACAAGCAAGATACCCCGCTGATGATATGGTTTCAAGGGGCCCCTGGTGGTAGTTCTCCGCACGGCATGCTCTACGAAAACGTCCCTTATCTTAGTGATGGTCCCAATGGAACAATGTTCAACCCTTATTCGTGGACAGAGCATTTCAACTTCATCTACCTCGACCAACCCGCTGGCGTTGGGTTTTCCTATGTGGACAACGACTCCAGCAGGGCGTCGTACCCATCCCAACCCGAAGGGTCGTCTTTCGATGCCGTCAGCTTCATTAAGCTCTTCTACGAAGCCTTCCCGGAGTTCGCAGATGTCGACCTCCACTCGCGGAGAGTACATCTGGTTACTTGCATCCACGAATCTCGAGTACAGCAAATTCTTGACTTCGGCTCGCGATTCTCATCTATCAGAACAAATCATACCGCGGCGGTCGCTGATGCTGGGGAACACCTGGACCAGCCCTGCTAATCAATTTACCTCGATGTACGACGTCTCCTATGTAGCGTAGCGAGACAAGTTCGAACCTCATTTGGACCTGGAAGATTGCTCTAGAGCCCTAGATATCGTCGATCGATGCGAGGCTGTCGCACGTGCGTGCGCTTTGGGAGACAATAACCCAGTCCTCTGCGCTCAATCTAAGAAGCTTTGTTGTGGCGAATAGGATAAGCCGCAAAAGTGGAACCATAATTGCAATAGTATAATTACAGCTTATATATATATCACGATATACCCCCTTAGTTTCGCCCTAATAAGCGCGGAACTATAATACTTTTAACCTTCTAATTAGGTATATCTCGCTAAAGTCTAGGTAGTTAAGCTACTAGGATTTAAACCTATAATACTAAGGTAGGGGACTAAAACCTTAAACCCCTAGAGTAGGGATTATATAAGCCTAAAAGATATACTTAAACTATTCTAATATATAGTTAGGGTAGTATAGAGCTAGGCTTATAACTATAGCGAATAGTATAAGCTGCAAAAGTGGAGCTATAATTGCGATAGTGCAATTGCGGCTTATATACGCATCACGACATTTGTCAAGATAAATTTGTGGGCGTTTTCGCAAACATAACCAAGAGCTACTAATATCGGAGACTTCGGGAATATCGAGGTTCACAAGACTGCTACCCCGATATAGAGGAGAGGGTTAGCTTTCTTGACTCCGACATAATCTTGAAAGATTCTTTAGAGATTCCGACCCAGATAGGAGGCCACAAATAGAAATAGGATATGATGAGCCCGATTATCGAGAAGAATTACTTCGAATCTGGCGACTTCTACGCACCATCAATTATTGACTTGAAGAAGATACTCGATTATGTAGAGAAGAAACGCCAGGAAGACGTCCGAGCAGGTGTCGATATTTTACTTTAAGTTAGTATGGCAGAAATCGTATGCAACACCGATGGTGTTTTGGACGGCCTCCGTCAGACTCAATGGAATAGTCGAACGGCATCCAGCACTGCTGAGTGGCGAGAGCTTGGTGGAATGCCTCGGATGGTGTCTCGATTTGATTGTTTGATTTTCTTAGTTCACGAGGAGAAGGGTCTTTTCAAAGATTGGGCCCATCCTGGGAGAAGCTTGGTGATCAAGTCGTTGTCATTGATGGTGATTAGGCGCAGTTCCCTCTCTGTCTACTTTTCCAGGGGGCCCTCCTAAGACACGCCTGTCCCCCGCACGGGCCAACATGTCCCAGCGGAAACCAGTTTTCAGCAGTCGCGGCTGTCCGCCACTGTCATTGGTATCTTTGTTTTGTAGTCCGGCAGATGAAAGATGTAGCATGGACGGCAAGTACTCTCTTTTCCCTTCATAGTCCAACCTTTCTTCCCAGTTGCCTCACTCGGAACAAGGTCCCTTTACCTGAGAAGCTGCAATCTTCTGCACAGCATCTACGACCTCCATTTTCTAGACGTTGGCATGCTCCACCGGCCCTCCCTCTAAGATTGCGACATGGAGTCTATCCATTCGTCGTCTTGATCCTGCGTTGATCAAGGGCTGAATACTTCGGGTTGAGAAGCAGGAGGCCTGTTGTCTTGCCAAAAATAGCTCTCCAAATCGTCGACCTCCCACTCGAGGTGACCACGGGCACGCTGCCTAGGGTTCACGTAGTGTCGGTAATCACCCCAGAGCCGGTCTTCGATGAGAGCCATTCTATTATCTTCAGCTTGGAGTTGGTACTTGTCGTCAAGCAGCTTCTGGCAACAACCGCTCAACTGAACAGAGATGGAGTCCTGAGCCTCACGCTCAGCCTCAACCACCCGGATCCTGGCCGCTCTAAGCGCGTTATCCTTCACCAAGCGTCTTCTTTTGATGCGCAGCATCTCGAGCTCGGCCATATCAACGGTGACTTTCTTCTGGGCATTTTCCGATTTCAGGACTTCGATCTCGTCGAGGATCGACTGCAAAGTCGCGGTAGCGATGACAATAGTATCAGGTTCGCTTTCGGGCCGAGAGAGGTTGTGCCAGATGTCTGAATTGAACCAAAAGTCTGGGTCACTGAGTTTCCATTACTAATTTGTAGACAGAGTCAATGGGTAAGTGGCTCGAACCTTCGGGAGAACGTGACTGTCTTTGACAAGGCTGAGTGAGCTCAGAAGCGGCAACCTGGTCCTTCAAGCGACACCCGCCCCAGTAATGCTCATCTCTGGCATCCTGACTTACTTCAGGGGAATGCTCATGCGAAAGGATGTCGTGTAATTCTTCGATCTTGACGGGAACGGCGGGTAGCTGCTGGCCGCGAGGAGCATATGGCTTCGGGGAGAATTGAATGGTGTCCTTGACCGCAATCCACTCGTCGAGGGTTTTCCAGAAGCTCTTGAACTCTTTGCAATATCGGGTATGATAAGATGATGGTTGCTGCAGATACTTCACGCGAGCGTCAGCAAACGCGTCGAATACATTGGTGACACGCTTGGGGCTGAAGTTCTCCGTCCAGGATGAATCGCGGCGACGAGCCGATGCCATAACTTCTTCCCAATCGCGAACGAGCGACCAATGCTTCTCAATTGGTTTCTTATCCACGCATAACGCGGTGTCGAAGAGAAATCTAGCTCGGGATGCGGCGATGAGGCTCCGGTCAAGGCCAGAAACATCGTCAAAGTCCTTTCTGGTGTCGGTAAGCAATGTAAAGCATGTCAAGGCCGCCTTTCAGATCACGACAGAGTCACCGTCCCCGCCGAAGACCAGGAATCTCCCGGATGCCGTTGCTATGGAGAGCAATTACTCGATGTCCTGGACCTAGCTACCGGGGTGTTCGACATTCGTTGCCGTACCGATGCTTCCAGTTCTTGGCATCCCTCGCCGCGCGTGAGCTCATGATGGCGATGTGATGTCAATTTTTGCGACGTAGCAGGATAAAGTTGGAAGCAATGGGATGGCGGGTCTGAAGTGTGCTTTGGTCTCCTCAGCTTTCATGAGGCAAGGTGAGGTATTAGGGGTGGGTCCCTCGGTTGAAGACAGATGAGATGTGAACTGATGCAGCCGCAAGAGACAGGAGCCGAGCAGTGGCATAATGGCAGGAGAAAATAAACACAATGGTTTTGTAGATCGCCAGTAAAATAAACTAGACGGGGGGGGGATGTGATGACCTTGGGTGGTGGAAGACGAGGGGAAGACTAGAAGAAAAGGCCAAAAAAGGATGACCAAGTCCTGAATAGAACCCAATTACAAAACGTGGCAGTCGGGAGGTTTCCGGAGGCTCCTTGGGTTAAGGGAACCAGCCCTTAACCATCTGAGCCAACCTCGACCAGTCGCTAGCAATGTAACAGTGTCAGGAGGGCTGGTGGCCTAAGGACCTTTGCCCAAGGGCGAATGGATCATACTAGCACAACAGACCCCAAGCTGGCTCCTAAACTTTTCAGTGCGGCCTTGTTGTCATAACGGCGACAGCCCCCACTATTATGTTCCTAGGTAGATAGCCATGGGAAAGAAAAGCAAAAAAAGATCTCCAGCGCAAGTTCAACTCGCTAGTTTATACTGCAAAAAGTACCGTCGGGGGAATGTCACTTGCTCGGCGGGTAGGGTGGCCAGCCTTTTCCGCCGGGCCAATTTACCGGGTTACTCGTGGCTAGAAATGTGACAGATCAAAACGGTTTGCCAACCTATAGACGTCACTCACGATGGAGAATGTCGAGCTCCTGCCGCTTTCTGAACATGACAGTCACCGACCTGCCATGTCCGGTTTTTCTAACACCGCTTCAGCTCGGGCTGTTCGGCAGCTCTATTCACCACCATATATTGGCACTCCAAACTACAGTCGTCAAACTGAATGACTTCAAGCAAGATGAAAAATCCGACAATTGCTAAGCGTAATGGGTATCAATATAATCTAGACAAGGAGAAAGCATCGTCCAAAGGCATGCCAAGCTGCGTCTCGAGTCGTTCAACCAGAGACTCTCCTAGATCAGGTTCTTCATCCAATTTCAGAGCTCACCAACACCTTCCATCTCGTACGAAAAGTGGCCCAGGCTCTCCAGATACGCGCCCATATCGTTCTCCTCCCACTCAGGCTGACCTTTGGCGCGCCGGATCGGGTTCACGTGGCGTCGAACTTCAGTCCAAATTCTCTGAGAGTTGTCTTCTAGCTTGCTGATTTTTCTGGCCTGCACCTCATTGAGACCGCGCAAAAGCTGGTTGTCAGCCTTGAGGGAATCAACTTTCTCGGTGTCGAAGGTCACTGGTGTAGACGGATAAAGGCCAGAAGTGTGGCAGGTAGTAGAAGATCGATCAGCTGCTGAAAAGAATTGTCAGAACCGGCAAAACTGCTGTGAAAGAGGTTTGGATGCACAAAAGACATGTCATGGCGTGGCAAAAATTCAAAGACAGCAGGGAGAACAACAGAGGCGACCGAGAAAGAAAGCTGATGAGTACAAAAGGCAGCACCTACCTGGCTTGGTCTGTTGTGCTTTGCTCTTCTTCTGAGCAGCCTTTGTGCTTCTTCGCTCCTTGTCATGAGGAAAGTCCATCTTTTGAGCCTGTGCGGCGATGTGTTTGCCGATGGGAGGCTGGGTGCTAGCTCTCGTGGCGTGATTACTAACTCCACTTATTCCCGCGTGAGCAACAGAACGGATCTCCCGCTTGACGATCCACTGGTCCAAGGCCCTCAGGAAAGGTTTGAAACAATCAGCAGTTGGTCTCGGAGGACGGATAGTCAGAAAGTCCTGCCGGGCGCGAACAAGCGCGTTCATCACAGTTGCAACCATTTCTGGCTTGATATCCGTGTTCTTCTTCTGCAGCAGCTCCTCCAGTCCCAGCACCCACAGATCGAGTACAGAACGATGTCGCTTGCCTGTGAATTTGAGAGCAGTCTCAAGGATGACGGTGCCGCGCGACGCTGCAAGGAGGCTCTTCTGGAACGGGGTCAGAGCTCGGGGCTCAGGTGGGTTCAGTGGCTCAGGCTCGCTAAATAGGGCCATGAAGGTATCTCTGGCCTCTGGGGCGACAATCTGGCCATTGTGATTGTTGCTGAATCTGAGGCCATGTATACCGGTAGCAATGCAAAAAATAATGCTGGTGTTGTCACTGTTGTTCGCTGTCTTCGCCTTGGGGGCCTGGTATTGTTTCTTGCCCTCCGGTGCCATCTTATTCCGCTTCTTTACCTGGCTCTCTTACTGAATAAAACTTTTGTGTCTTTTGTGTTGTTTTTGTTTGATGCGTTAGGTTTGGCGGCGGATTCTGGTGTTTTGAGGTTGAGAAACTGAAGTTAGGTTGGAAGGTGTGTTGCCAATGCCCGGGACCCACTTGGGGGCACTTGCCTTCCAGAGCCGGATGAGGAAGCAGCTCAGCAAAGACTTTCAGCGCATAGCTTTTCTGGATGTCTAAAAAGGCAAGATTCCTACAAATCTTTTTTTTTTCCCCTTGCAGTCTGAGAAATAGGAGGAAACGTCATCCTAGTAAGAACTAAGCCAGTGCACAGCAGCCTGAAAGTCCGGCTATCTCTTAGACGGCATAGAACACACTACCTTAGTTCACCTCTACTGTTTCTAACATAAGCCTGAGATTCTTTCATTACCTCCCATTCATCCACTACTGTTTCTTCCTTGAACCTCTCAACAGTTCTTCAACCACATTCTCAACCTCATTGCTGGTCCTGTATTAACTTTGCGCCGTGTCGGCCCGATGCATTAATCATCGTACCAGAATCCATAATACGCCAAGGTCGAAATTGAGGCCTCTGTTGCCCTCAATGCCAGTTCAAAGGGTTGAAATGACAAGCGCCTCTTGAAGAATATTTGCCATTATATATCCTACATAACGTCCTCGCATTCACTCGAGAGAGCGTGAATGGGTTTTGTAGATGGTGGTAGGCGGCCGTGCTGAAGCTCTACTCAAGCTGTGGAAAACAAAGCACCCATACTCACCATGCGCTTCGTACGAATGGCCACACGAACTAGAGCACTATAACAATGCTTCAATTAAGCAGAGAGAGCTTCATCCTGAAACATATATGATACGAGACTCATGATAAGAGATTCACATATCCTTGACGTACGTCTCTTGCGCCTTGATATCAACTGACGCCGGAATACACGATTTCCGACCAATTTTTCTTCTTAAATTTTCTAGATCTTCGAAGAAGCTGTCACGTATGGATTCGAGATATTCCGAGCAAAGTGGTGTTTGATTCTTTTCTGTGAAGTTATTTCTTCGAGGTTTCTGACACAACACATCCCCGAGTGGATTTCGATGCTACTCTTCTAATCAGTCTTCCTCTGCATCTACACAATGCAAGTAATCGAGCGAAATCGCGTTGCGCGGCACCCGATCGATACTAACGTTCCCATGGAGAATCCGGGTCTGAGACGCTCTCAAATCTTGACGAATAAGTAAATGACATCCGTCAACCCCAAAACGACGTGATACGAAGCTTGATCCCAGCGTAAAGTCCTGAAGGAGGCTCCAAATCGGCGTCAGACTCCCCAGGCCTGATGTCTGCCAGACGAGCCGCCTCTTTTTACAGCCTCCGCCCTTGCATCTTCCGCCTTGCAGCTTCCGCCTTCTGCAGCGTATGACGTAGCATCCTATTCTCAGTCCAGAGCTCCTTGTATCTGACCTTCAAACACTCCACAGTAGAGCGAAGCTCCTCGTGGTCGAGCTTTGTTGAAGCCTGCCCAGGAGATCGAGGGTATCAGCGCAGGGCCAAGCAGATCCCGTCGGTTTGGGGACGCCGTCGTCTTCTCGGAGATATCCCACGACAGATATCGTGGTCTGCGATGCCTCGTCCTCCATGCTCGAAGCAACTGGTTCCCGGTGTCGGGCTCTCTTGTTGCGTGACTCTTCGGCTGACGGGCTTGACCGTCTTTTGGCTCCGTCCGGTACTACCTCTTCTGGAGTATTTGTTAGTCATCATCACTCCAAAACACACAGAAACACTCACTCTCTTCCACGTCTTGACGTGCTCCGTCGGCGGCGTTCGGTCCCTGCTGCAGCCAGTTAGAGGCCAGAATCCATCGGTCAATGCTGGCCAAGAAAGGCCGGAACACCTTTGGTATGTTGCGAGGACGGCGACCTCTGAGGTGTCCCACCGTCTGTCCTCGATTTCTCAAATGCAGCTGCCGGGAAACTGTAGGCCTGGAAGGCTGCGCAGGTCCTGGTGACTGGAGCAGAACTGGACGAGGTCTGCCTCGGCGGCCTCGGCGGCAGCTCGGACCGGGTCCACTTCCTGGTAGGGCTGATCCAAGACAACCTCCCCGTCGAGGGTTAGGCTTCGAGACGACGGGCTGCTCTTATTGTCGTCGTTGTCGTCGTCGTCGTCATCGTTGGATTGCGCTCGGTATCCATTTCGTAATTGGTCGTCAAGATCCCACTGCTCATAGAGCTCTTGACTATTGTCGAGAAATTCCTCACTTTGTGGGTTCTGAGAATCAAAGTCAGCCATTCTGAGTAGAGTTACCGTGGGTAAATTCTCCTAAGAGAAGGCGTCGTAGTCGCTGCTGTCCACCAGTCGAGAAGTCGGCTTTGAGGAGACAGTACAAATTCAGGCGGAGCAGGAGTGATATCTTTGAATAAATTAGTAAAGCGATGAGGGGTCGAAGTCATGATAGGAAATAGAACCCTTTAAAGATCTCTCGAAAATTACGGAGAAAGTGGACAAGGTACCTGACCAGGGAACAGACGCCAGGTCGGGACCATCAATCCATGGTTGTTCGAAAGTCAACTGGAATTACCATTGACAGTAAGGTAGCATATGGATGCGAAGAATGAACCAAAGGGTTTGTACCGTATCGAAATCAGACTCTAAACCTAACACAGGACAATTCCCGAAGCTTAGCCTGAACCTTTAGCGTCGCCTCCCCCGCATATTCAGCTGACACCCAACCCCATATACAGCAGTTCAATATCGTCATACTCATCTAGACTGCTTCATGTCACCCAAGAACGCCTCCAAATCGTTGGGACCCCACGAAATGTTAATGCCCATCTTCCGCAGCTCCTCGTTGCGAGCCCTCCGACTGACATCCAACAAGTCCTCCAATGGCTTCTTGGACTTGACCAATTCTTGAAGCTCGGCCAAGCGCTTCTGAAGCGTCTCGACGCTCTCTTTCACGTCCTTCTTATCTTGCTCGAGACCTGAAACCTGTGACTGCTCCGTAGCAAGTCTAGCAACGAGAATCCTGTTTTCCATTTGGAGTCTCGTCATGCCGAGCGGCGTTTGGTCTTTTCTCGCTTGATGCTCGTCCACCTCGCCCTCTTCTTTGGCGGTCTCATCGCTGTCCGTCTTCTTGTAGCCTTCGACAACTGTGGGGGAAGAACGCGGATTCTCAATCTTGAGTCGCTTGGACGGCAACGTTGCTGGGTTCTCAGAGGGTCGGTAAACGTCTGGGTGCTTTCTCTTGGATTCTCCCGATTGCGAAACTGTGGTGAATACAATTTGTTTCCAGGATCTGGACCGCAAAACTACTCTCCATTGATCGAGGCTTCGGGGACATTCATCGTAATTGCGAATACGATCGGACTGGGAGGTTCTTTGGAGATAGAAGTCTCTGGCGTCGACAAGGGCCTCCCCAGCGTGGAAAAGTTCCCCTGCTTGAATCTTCCTGGCCTGGCTCCACGGGTTGCTTATAGAGCGACTCAAGGCAGTCAATGTAAGGCTCCAAATTGTGATGAGATTCGCCTGGTCTTTGTCGTGGGACGCGATCTGGCAAGCGTAATCGAACAAGCGCTTGATGCGACTGGCCACTTTAGCTCGATTGGCCAAAGAAGGAGGACAAGGACCGTCAAAGAAGAGAGCGAATGCCTTTTGACCGCGGCTGGTAACTTCATCACCTCGACCGCCAGGGAAGCGAAGGCCCGGGAGGTCTCGAAGGTCCGCGTGCCTGGCGTAGTATGAGGCATCAAAGCTAGCCCTATGCTTCTCGATGGTCCAAGTTCTCTCAGTTTCTCCCTGTCGATATTTGGTGTCAGTGAGAGATCTGTTTTCACCAGTTGCGGTGGAATGAATGCTTGCGCTGTCGCGATCTGAGTGTGCAGTCTTCGCGCCGGGAATTTGCTGGCGATCGGAAAGCTCAGTTTTGAAGGGCGTCGGCTCGATGTCGTCATAAGAAAAAATACCCAAGGGGCTGTCGCTCAGACGGCTGAGGCCGCGACCACCCCGCGATCGAGTCATGGTGTTTGGACGGCGGCTTGTGGTTGTGGAGGTGAAGCTGGTGTTGTGATGGTTAGAACGTTGGGATCGAAAACAAGACGTCGAGGGTGGGCCCAAGACGCGTTTGTACCTAGGTAGTTTTGCCAGGTAGCGGTTTGCAATGGAGAACGTGTAGTTAAAAAGGAAGGAAGGAAGAAAGGAACTGACAGTCACCATGCCAATGCCAATACCGCCAAATACTCGCGTGGCCTGAAAATTACGACAGCAGTATCGACCGAGGGACGATGGTGCTAACGGCATCACCTCAAGGGCTGGGAATGCAGATATACACCATGCCTCCATTACAAAGCATACAAATATGGCATCCGACAATGATGATGCGGATATCGGGAACCCAGTAAGATTCTGGGTGTCCTGTTATTCCTCATGGCAGAATGCCACTATGATCTATAGTGTCTCCTGGATCTTTTCACATGCTGCCTGACGTTTCTCGCCCCAAATCAGTCATCGCGGAGGCACAAGTCCTCCAGCATCGCATCCATCTCGTCCGCACCCCACTGTGTGCTGATACCCTGCGCCCTCAGTTCCTCGTTCTTCATAGCACGAACCACCTCCAAGCTTTTGGCAATCCTGACGAGAGTCCTCCAGTTCTCTCTGCTGAACGCGAAGTTTCGCTCTAAGTTGAGCGTTCTGCTTCGGCACAGTAAAAATCCCTTCTTTCGGAACGTCGCTCGCGACACT
Source organism: Colletotrichum ledebouriae (assembly GCA_036785755.1). Taxonomy (NCBI): domain Eukaryota; kingdom Fungi; phylum Ascomycota; class Sordariomycetes; order Glomerellales; family Glomerellaceae; genus Colletotrichum; species Colletotrichum ledebouriae. The sequence continues at coordinate 8,849 of JAVHLU010001216.1, read as the reverse complement.
CGTCTTCGCCATTGAGGTCGGCGGCGTCATTACCTCGCAAGCCAAGGAAGTGCTCTCGAAGTCCGGCGCGTCGTGAAAGACATCTTCCGTGTTCGAGGAAGTCAGTATATTGCTGAATGTATCTTCGTAAGTTGACATATCAATGTCCTTTGCGCGGGTGAATGATGCGAGCCTTGAGAGTCTTGACTCTGCTCTGGTTTGACCGTGGTCTCAGCCTTATGCTCTTCCCTGGTTCGATCGGTTGTACCACGCATGAAGCAGGGGAGCTCTTCCTCAAGCTCCATGAATCCCTCCAAAGAATAAAAATCATCAACGAGAGTCAGAGTACCAAACTCCTTTCGGATGTTAAATTTGTATCAAGTGTTACGTCGCAGGGGAGATGTTAACAAACCGGAAAGCCTGCGCCTTCGATAGTCCAGAAATTCCTTCAGCTTATCGACCGTATTGACCATCTGATTCCCAACCCGGTCCTTCCATTTGGTATGTCGGAGGTAGTTCTTTCTTGCATCGAGGAACATGATCATCGCCGCCGCGTGGAAGTGGAACGGGCAGTTCAGCAGCGTCCAAAACTCGGCGGAGGGCGGCTCAGGCTCGAAATCGAACATCTGCTGGACCTTCTCGAAGTAATCGTTTGCTGTCAGGGCGTGGATCGCGAACTCGTCGGCTACGCCGGCCGCAATTTGAAAGTAACTGCTCATATCCTCGAAAATTTGGTTTCGGCGCTCGGCAGGGTCTTGCCCAGGCACGGAGAAGAAAGAGCCGATATGCTTCAAGCAGCATTCCCTGAACGCTCCCGTTGGGGATTTTTCGTCGAACTCGAGCCCAGGAAGCAGTTGCAGGTTGGCGTTTAGATGACTCTAGTCCACTCGAATTTACCGTGAGTCGCACCCTTTATCGGCAGGCCGAAGAATGGCAGCGGAGATGTCGCGATCCGCGCCGCGGAGTGCGTAGTCCATGTTGTTGTTTTGCCAGCTCAGGTGCTCTCAGCAAATTTTCGCTGTGCGGTTCGCCGTGCTAGGTAATTGTAGTCCTAGCTGGCAGGTGCGATATTGGAGAGATCAGGATAATGGATGTTTGAGCGGACGCAAAACACCAGCAAGTCCAGAACAATGATGCAAAATAAGTGTGGGGCACTAAGTAGAACAACCACGGAGGAGTCCATACCCTTTGTGGTACTGTACAACCCTGGGGGAGAGCCATTAGGAAGGTATGTCCAGAACAGGTTCCTCTCGATCCCCCATTCTAAATATCGTATTCTTCATGACCAAAAAATGAGGAACAAGGAATAATTAGAAAGACAACACTACAAAGGAAGCTATGGTATAAGGGTAAGCTCTCGATCCTGGCTGGCAGTAATCGTTATCGCAACGCCATTTGAACACATTAAGAAAAGGTTTGTAACAAAAGGTTTGGAGCGCGCTACCCGATCGTCCCCCAAAGAGTCACACGATCAAGCCCTAGTCGAATAGGCCATACGTCAAGGGGCCTCTGCAAAACCGGAAACAATTGATAGCAAGCCCGCTGCAGGCAGACCGAGAAAGATCAACATCCTATTATTTTGGTGGCATGCAATTCATTACAAAGGTATCCCTGAAGTATCCCTTCCCATTGTAGTCCCCAAATGCGGCAATGGTATGGGTAGTAAGAACATGCCAAGGGTCTACATCCTCATCCATGCCGGTCAACATGAACCTCAACGCTCTACCTCGCAGCTTCTCCCTCACCCACAGCTCCAGCAAAGACTTCATATACATCCATGACACAATTTCTGACGCGGTGAGACCTTCGCTCACGATCTTGGGTATCAAGTAGTCGAGGATGGTACGCGCCAAGTTCGAGCTCTCGCAGAGGGTAACCGCGAAACTGAGGATGACGTCGAATCGTAACACGGTGAACTGCCGCCGCTGGAGCACGTTGATGCCGCAGATAATGCCCAAAACCGCCTTAGCTAACGCATCGGTTGCGGCCGCAGTGACAGACCCGCCTAAGACGGAGCGGAGGTTGCTGATGGCCATGCGGGAGACAAGGTAAAGGAGGTAGTCAACTGCCTTGTTCTCATTGGCGAATCGGTAGATAACCAGTGGTTCGAAAGTGGGTCCGGTAATGAGATCGCCTTCCGTCCCGAGCTTCAGGGTCGGAAGGTCGTGGTCGCAGAGTGATTGGTGCCAAGCGTCGAGGCGCTGCGTTAAGGTGTCGCAGTGTTGGAGAATGTCCTCCGAGGTGATGTCGTCTCGATAGAAATCACCTCGCTGAAAGTTCTTGTGATCGCATTTCCGGCTCAGTGACGAGCACAGCCACCTGGCAACCTTTTCAGAAGCACTGCATCCGTCTGCATCTTTGCCGGGTTTGAAGCTTGCCTCTAAAGCGTGCCGTGAATACAGACCATAAACCCTGGAGAGAATATCCCTGATCGCCAGCTGCGGGTCGAGGATGCACGAGACGTCGTAATTGTCGACCGGATTACAGGTTCGCCGTGTAGGTGTCATCATAAAGCGGATATCGTAGCGGAGCATCCTCCATGCCTTGAAGAGATTGGGCGCCGACAAAGGCGTAAAGCCCATCTTGGATGCGATTGCATCCAGCCCATTCGCATGATTGAGGATGCCGAAGGCAGTTCCGGCTTCTAGCTCGTGGTAAGCCAGCAACAAGGCCGCGCCCGCCAATTCCTCGCCGCCCTTGTGGGTACGCTGCAGCTGCGACTGGAGATCTTTGACCGCAATGTCGTAATACTCCCAAACACTCTTGTCGTCGCAAATCCTCTTGATGATGTGAAAGTCCAGAGGTAACCTCTCTGCCAGCTTCAGGTGACTCGCGGATAACGCCAGTACAGCTGCGCGGAAGCAAGAGCTCGTCTGGGATAGGCTCGAAAAAGCAAGTGTGACGGGAATGGCGGGAATAACGTTGGCGTCGAAATGCTTGACCAAGGCCTCCTCCAAAGGGCGTGAGATTCGGAGATCGGTTGTCGGTTCGCCGAGCACGCATTCTTCGGGAGAATACGAGTTGGCGGAGGACTCGGGCGAAATTAAGAATTCGTCCCAGTCGGTGGGCGAGGCGGCTTCGGCCGGAGCGTCATCCGGCAACACTATCTCGCAGGGTGTTCCAACCGTAATAGGAGTTGAAAAGTCCTCTAAAGCGATTGAATCGGCGGCAGAGGAGTGGTCTTGGAGGAGGCCTTGTCCAAACGCGTCAGACAAAGCCCAGGATGATGCGAATGCGCCGCCGGCCCAGCTCTCGGTAGTTATGAATGGTCCCGGAGGAAAATTTACCGAAGCGGAGGGGGCTTGAGCACTCAGCGCCGATGCTGTACTAACCTCCGACCGAGGAACTTGGGAAGAGTACTCTTCGGCGGCAGCGGTTCGTCTTCGCTTCCTCTGCGCGTCTTCAAGCCGCAGCGCAGACCATCGAGCTGCTTCAAACTTCCGCGAGGATTCTGCGGCCAAAGCAGTCACATCCCTGAAAGCTACAGGGCGGTCGTAGCCGCTGCATTGGATGCCGCGACGAACGCAGGCAGAGCATTCGGGACGCGTTTCGTCGCACTGTCTTATGTTAGCACTCAAGCCGAACAGCTAAGGGAAAGACTGTGACAGGAACCTTTCGTCGTCTGGACTTGCAGTTCTGGCATCCGGTTCGCTTACGGACGATATCAGTCTTCTTCGGTCTCGAGGATTGGCTCTCCATTTCGCCAGAGACGCCGTCAGGCTGTGGTTGTACTGTATGGTGTTGAACGGGCACGGCTCGGGCAATCGACGTCTCGCAAGCCCATGTGACAAGAATCGCTCAAGTACTGATACCGGAAACCGAAAGTCGGGAGACTGCGAGGGTCGCGAGCCACCAGAGGGGCCAGTTCGTGAAGCATATTTGCTGGTAATCAGCACCTTCGAGCCGATAGCACGCATTGCCGCCACGAATGAGTAGCCGAGCATGAGATCTGTCGACGGGAACCTGGAGATGGTGAGATGAGCCCCACCAGCAGATAAGGAAGCCACTACACCTAGACGGGAAGTCGGGTGCGCCGCCAGCCCCTCTGGGCTAGCTTGCTGCCTAGCACGAGTTTAGCACGCCTCGTTCAACGCAATACGAGAGCCCAGTCGGTCAATAGACGTGGCCCAGTATCCAAACACAGTCGCAATCGCTAAAGTCGGTTCTAAGGGTGTGATCGATAACTCGACCTACAGTCCATAGTACGGTCTAGCGATACATCGCACGGGCCTTTCTCAATACCTACTCTTAGTAAAAATAGCTAAAGTATATATTTAACCTATATATAAGTAGCGTGATATAGCAGCAGCTTACTACTTACCTAGATTAACCCTATCCTCGTTAGCTATAATTTTATAACTTTATTAGAGCTAGGATCCTATTATTCTAATAACTATATAAAGTTATTTAGAACTATATACTTATAATACCCCTATAATACCTAAAATAGCTCTAATAATATATAACTAGTAATAAGAAGAGGAACTTAAGGTATAAGAGGGTATTATAGTAGCTATACCTATTATAGAGGATTGCTCTAAGTTAGCCTAGCTTAAGTCGCCTACCTTAAGTTAAAAATAATAAGCCTTACGATCTCCCTTATAGGATAACGATCCCTTACCCTCTTAAGAGGTCTCTTTATAATTAGTATTATTAATATTAATAACTAATAAAAAAAATACTTAAATAGCTATAAAAAGGGCTAGAGTAATATAATCTATTAGTAGTACTACTTAGTATATAGAAGAACTTACTATAGTATATTAAGAGAAGCGTCTAAATATAAAGAAGGCTACTACTTATAAGCTACTATAGGAGGAGTTAGTAAAGAAGATTAATAATAAGGCCTAGTTTCTAATAATAATTACTCCCCTATAGTTACTAAATAAGTATAATACTAAGTAAAAGTAATTTAATATATAGTTATTAATTATATTTAAATCTAGTAATAACTTTAATATAGAAGGAAGAGTCTCTTATAATAATAATATAGGTGCTACTTACCTTACTAATAACCTAAAGGCTATATAGGTATTTAAGAAGGGTTTAGGGAACCCTAAGCCCTATTATAAGATTTAGGATAATAGGATAGGGACTAGTAATAAGATCTATATTACTAGGGATTTATTTATAGAGGAAGACTCTTCTAATAAGGAAGTTAATAAGATTAATAATACTAGTAAAGCTAAATTTAATATTAATAACTTTAATCCCTTTAATAAAGCCCTACCCTTACCCTCTTAACTATAGAGTTAAGTTATTAAAAGGGGAGGAAGTTTTATTACTAGCCTAACCCTATATAGAAGGTTATTAACTATCTTATTAATACTAGCGAGGTAGTAGACTAGTAAAGTAATTAGTTAGGAGAAAAGTCTACTACTAGTAATAAAGCATAGGAAAATACCTTCTACTAGCGAGGGTAATATATATATTAGTAAATCTCTTTAGCTTTTTAGGAAGTTAGTATTAAGTAGGAAGTTAAGGTTAGAGGAAGTTATTAATAACGAGGTTATAATAGAGAAGGCTTAGGTAGACCTCGCGTAGTTTAAAGGCGAATTATCGCTAGATAAGTTTATTATTATTTTTAATAACTTAGGTAAAAAGCCTACTAATTTAGTAGTATTAGAAGTAGTACTATAGAATAAACTACTAAGTAATACTATTAAGAGAGTATATATTTTAAGGATTTTAAAGTAGTAGTTATTAGTGTTTTTAGAGCGGTTAATTTAGTAGTTATAATAGTAAAAATAATACTATTATTATAGTTAATAGACCCTCTAATCCTCCTATATTAATACTACTACTTAGGCTTGAATTTTATTAACTTTATACCTATTATACCTCTCGTTTACCCTCTGCTAGTACTTTTTTTCCTTATTATCGTTATTAAAGTTAGTATTACTACCCTTCTATTTATCCTCTATATATTAGATTAGGAAGTTATAAAGCCTAGTTATAATATAAATAATCGCTATTTAATTCTAAAACCTATACTCTAGCGCTATAGCGCGGATAATCTTCTATTTCTTCTTTAACTAACTAAATACCTACTTTATAATTATATAAAGCTAGCTATAGCGGAGGTTATATAGCTCCTCTACTATTTCTAGAGGTTTATTAGTATCCCTCTAATCCTATAAATAGTACTAGGTTTTATAGTATAGGATTATAAGCCTATTATAACTACTAAAACCTATATTAGCGAGGAAGTACCTTCTAATTAGTATTATAAACCCTCGATTAAAAGCGAATATTACTAACTAGGCGTTATAAATAGAGCCCTCTGCGCTAGTAAGTATATATAAGAAGCTATTATTAAATCGTACTATTATAAATATATTTTAATTAACTATACCCTTATAACTTCGCTACTTCTTCTACTTATCTCCTTTTGGGATAAATATATATATAAGGGTACTATTAACTACTCTAATATACCTAGTAAAAGCCTTATACTTTAGGTTTTTTTTAATCTTACTAGAGACCTCTCCTTCCTCTACTAGCCTTATATATACTTAGTAAAGGCTTATAAAATATAATAAGATCTTATTAAATACTAAGGAGACTATTAACTAATTAATTCAGAAGAAGTACGCTCCTAGATATTATAAGCTACTTATTACTAGTATAAAGATAAAGATTATTACTTTTTATTTATAAAAGAGGTCCTATATCTCCCTTAGGGTAGTATTATTTTATAGCTATCTTATAAGAACCCTAAACTAATATTTACTTATATAAAATAGGGCGAAGAACTATCTATTTAAGCCTTTTAAAAGATAACGAGCAAACTCCCTTATAGCTTCTAGCCCTCTTAGGTACACGACTTTCTTCTCTAACTAAGGAATACTTTAAATACTACTTAAGGTTATAACTATAGTAGCTATAATAACTATAGTTATTATAATTATAGTCTTATTAGCCTTATTAGCCTCGCTATTTTAGCTTATTATTAACTACTAAAGTTTTATTATACTATATAGTATACTTATAAGATCCTTAAGAGCACCCCCTTTAAATTTATATAATAGTACGGTTTATAGTAGAAAATTTATAGCTTTTAAGGGGTTAAATAGGGGTAGTATATACTAAGATTTATATAAATCGAGTATTCTATAGTCTAGAGTTAGTATAGAGGTTACTAGTAAAAAATACTACTTAAATAGGTATAGTCCCTCGAAAAATAAATTTTTAAGTTATTTTTTAGGGCGCTAGACTATACCGTGGACCGTACTGCGAGTTATCGATCACACCCTAAGAACCTATTCTAACTGCAGTACTTGGATCTGTTGTACGCTAACCCCTCCCGGCCAACCTTGACCCCCGAAACACTATCGTCGTTACCTTGCGTCTAAGAACCAACAGAATCTCGACGTCCGTCATCATTATCTGCCGTCACTATCCGCTTATTAGCTGAGATTCCTAGACTCTTAAAGATGCTTCAATAGCAGGTTGACTCACCTTGGTCGGCCAGCGTATACCCGCCTCGAAACCGCAGTCGAAAAGTATCACAAACTAGTGTAGTGCAGAGTAATAGAGTTAGTATAGTTAGGTATAGCTAAGGTTAAATATTCTTCTCTAGCCCTCTAGTCTTACTAAGCAAGGGCTAGGGAGCTTATCTAATAGTTACTTAATATTTCCTTATATCTCCTAACTCCTATAAACTTCTTTATTTAGCTTACTAAGCCTTTTTCTTTATAATATTACCCTAGTTTATAATATAATCCCCCCTTTTTAAACTAATCTACCCTTAAACTAGTTTATTTAGTAATTACTTAGAGGGTATTTAATATCTCCCTATAGGATTTTATAACTTTTAGTTTCTATAGGTTTAGAGTTTAATATCCCTTATTTTAATTATATAACTCTTTCTTAAATAGCTAAATAACTTAGAAGAGTAATTAATTAATAATAAGATATTTATCCTCTACTCTAGTTACTCTTATAGCTCTTGTACCTAGGTATTAAGAGATTTTATAGCTTAGAGGAGTAGTAAGCTAGTAATTACGAGGGGTTAGACCTGAGTTTATTTAATAGGAGGTTACTATAATACTATTTATTTAAGCTAAAGAGGAAAAGGGGAAGTTTTCCTCTCTAGTAGAGATTTTACTAGTTTATAAGGAATAACTAGATAAGCTATAAGTAAGCCCTAAGTAGCTCCTTAAGGTAGTAAACCTAGGTAGAAGCCTAGGTAGGCTTAACCTAGATATAGCTTATAATACTATCCTCCCTCTTAGCTAGTCCCCCCCTAGGCCTAGGCTAGGTTATTATTATTATCTATAACTAGCTTATATAAGGCTTTATACCTATTTACTATAGTAGTTTTTATAATAGCCTCTATAGGCTCTTAGGTAAGCTCTATATACCCTTCCTACTTAACTAGGACCTCGCGCCTCTACCCTTACTTAACTACTTTTTATTATATTATATATATCTCCTCTATATGCTATTGTAAGAGACTGGCTTCTAGTAGCCGGCCTATATAAGCGCATGTGTAGTGCATTCCGGCACGAAGTGCGCGGAATAGCGGATCTTTTGCATACGTATAGCGTAATAAGTTATTATATCGCTATAACATACTACCTAAAGCGTTATAATTTTCTATATACTTCGTAGGTCTTCTAGACTTAGCCCTTTTAGCTATATAGAGGTTAGGGTTTAAATCCTACTACTTATTATAACGTAATAATAATAGATAAGTAGTATATAGCGTACTTAGGCTATACGCTAGCGTAGTCCTAAATTAGGCTTAGAGGGTATATATATAGCGACGTTAGTTATATAGACCTCGGGGTCTATATATACTTATCTATCTTATCTCTAATACGCTTAAGGGACTAAGCGCTTAGAGTAGGGGGTAATTATAAGAG